>JSUI01005974.1:0-14521 GCA_000833645.1 Huntiella omanensis | reverse complement strand
GTGGAAGCGGGGTGGGGTTAAATGCGGGAGAGGCTGGAGTGGACGGAAGGAAAGGGTTTGTTGGGGCGGGAGTGCAGCTGCAGCGTCAAGGAGCATTTGTAAATGTGGGTTAATCTGCGGAGCATGTTGGTGAGGCTGTGTGACATGTTGGCGAGCCCGCGGGGCATCTTGCATGACAGTGTCATCAGACCCATCATCCGGAAAGTCCTCCTGATTAGACGGCCCTGCCTCTGGAGGTGCTCTGCGTAAACGTCCCCCAAGGAAAGCCCCCATTTTCTTCCCCGCCTCAAAGAGTGGTCGACCCCACCGCTTCGGCGACCTCAAAGCCCCAACTAATGGTGTTTCAGCCGGAGTATCAGGTTGTGGACCTGGCCGTGGTGTAGGCATATCCGCTGCAAGAGGTGTATTCTGGAAACTCGGCGGGATCCACTCCAAGTTTGCAAAGTCCACAGTCCCTTGGAGTTCATCATTCTCCACAGGCAGCCCTAGTTCATTAATAGTCTGGGCCAAACCGACGTCAATCCCCGGATTTGCTATGACCTGCTGCCAAATATCCGGGTGATGCGTCTCCAAGTCCTCTCCCAACCAGGGTCCTCCGTCTCTCACCCCTCTAATAGCGATTTCTCCCACACCATGTCTCTCTTGAAGCGGCTGAACCCTCGGGGTACTCTGATCTCGCGCTTCCCCAGGAGTCCACCCCACCATCAAGTTCTGCGGCGTCTTTGCAACCACTCCCTCCATCAAGTCCACACCAGGAACAGCCCCCATCATCGCGCGAAGTTCAAACTCACCTGTCTGTTTCTGTCTCTCAAAGTTATCCAATAACCTCTTCATCTCCTCCGCCATCCGCGTCTCTCTCTCCGGTCTCGCAGCCTCCCGTTCCCTCGCAACTTCTCCATCTCGATCCTGTGCCCGAATCCACGAAACAAGCGGTTTCATCTCCGGCAGATTGGCCATTTTGGGTGTGATCTTAGCAAGCATCTGATCCAAAATCACCGGCCAGTTCGCAAGGACGACGTTAAACTTGGCGGTTACTAGCTTCATTCGTTCAAGAGTCGCCGGGGCAATCTCCTTGAATTGCGGGACCCGGCGGAGATGGGGATGGGGGAATTTCACGGTATGTCCGCGACAACCACGCCAGTCTCGTTCTTCGGCGGTGATTTTGCGGGCGCGGTTCGGTGGGAAACAGGTTACATAGGAGCCGGCGAGAGTTGTTCCCATGTTGAGAGAGTCAATGTAGAAACTGTACAGGTTCATGGCCGGAATTTCCATCCATTGTTCGGGGAATTCTAAGGCCGGCATGGCGTTGAGAAGTTTCTTGAAACTCTCTATGTCGGACCATTGAGCTGCATACTTCATAGTCTTGTGGAAGTTACAAGAGTAACTGTCCTGATGACGTGAATAGACCAAGGCCTCGATAGGACAATAACCTCTCGTGTCCCACTCAAAGTGAACATTCCGAGTAGCGAAGTGATCGGCTCTAGCCCCTCCTTTAAGGAACCAATTGATAATCTCCAGCCTATCATCCGAAGAAACATGCGGATTCTCACAAATCCAATGCAACGGAACCGTCATACCATAGGCATTAACATCAGCGATCTGCAGGTCCCTTCTCCCCTGGAGTCTCCGCAAGTTAACCTCTTCATTCTGTTCCGCACATCTGAAATACCGAATAGGAGCTTTAGGTGAAGCCCCCGCATGCAAAAGAACTCTAACCGTCCTAACTATTCTATCCGTAGGCCCGTTAATAGCCCAGAATAAAGGCGGCATACCGGACATGTCAATGCAATCGACGTCCCCCTGGACCAATCTAAACGCCGCCCGCGGCGAATGTAACTCCCACAAGAGTACTTCAAACTGGCCGAATCCAGCCATCAACCCAGCCATATTCAATGTAACTGCGCCTTCAGGATGTTGCATGGCACAAAGAGGTGTGGACACCTTAGGTGGCTTCCAAATAGTTCCTTCGGGCCACCGACGGGATAGGGTACACAGACAGGCACAATGATAGTCCACGTCGATCTCAGGAAATCCCACACCACCAAGAGATGAAAAGAAGGATCCACCCATATAAACCAAACGCGGGTTCATAATAGCCATGCCATTCCAAAGGGACAACCACATGCGATACTCCTTCAACGTGCGATACCGAAAGAGCACCAAAACCAAGCAACTAGCCAGCCATCCACCACTCCAAGCAATAGACTTAATAAACTCGCCCTCAAGCTCCTCTCTAGTCCCCAAAAGACAAAGATACAAAGCCGCAACATCCACAACAGCAAAAAGATCCGCTCCCTTCTCTTTCAAAAACCTCGCACTCTCAAAATCTCCCGCCAAAACCGCCGCCTGGAACCCCGTGATGCCCAAAACCGGATAATGTCCCGCAACACAACCAATATCAAAATGTGCCTGAAACCTCTGGTCCACCGGCATCCCCTTATTCAGCACGTTAAAAACCGCCTGCTGAGCAACATCAGCCAGGGTCTTTCCACCCTCGGTGAAGATACCCCATTGCAGGTTACTTTCGTTCATAGCATTGTACATGACGTAGGACAGACGTTCTTGGATTTCAGGGTGGGCTGCGGCGAAGGCGCTTAGTTGGTCGGTTCGGACGTAGCGTTGGTCGATTACCATTTCTTCGGTTATGAGGTTCTCGGCTACCATTTCGACGAGTTCCATAGGGAGAGATAGAAGACCTGTGTTAGGGACGACGGCCGCATCACTAGCGTCAGCATTGTATGTCTTCGGAGTCTCTTCGTGGGGTGTTTGAATCACAGAGGGAGCTTCAGANAACCCCGTGATGCCCAAAACCGGATAATGTCCCGCAACACAACCAATATCAAAATGTGCCTGAAACCTCTGATCCACCGGCATCCCCTTATGCAACACGTTAAAAACCGCCTGCTGGGCAACATCCGCCAGGGTCTTTCCACCCTCGGTGAAGATACCCCATTGCAGGTTACTTTCGTTCATGGCATTGTACATGACGTAGGATAGGCGTTCTTGGATTTCAGGGTGGGCTGCGGCGAAGGCNATGCTCGCCCTAATGGATGCTCCCTGGCGGGTGATATCCAAAGGAGACTCGGACGGAGCTCCCGGGTTATCGGTGTCATTCTGTAAATCAGCCATAATCAAATCGAAAAAAAATTGTAAAGAATAAGTAAACTCAGTAAGCAAACTAAAGAACAAAACAATCTATCAATCTCCAACAGAAAAACACCCAGACTCCCTCTCTATATACTCCCCACCACGACATTCAACAACCCCTTTGACATCANGACGTTCTTGGATTTCAGGGTGGGCTGCGGCGAAGGCGCTTAGTTGGTCGGTTCGGACGTAGCGTTGGTCGATTACCATTTCTTCGGTTATGAGGTTCTCGGCTACCATTTCGACGAGTTCCATAGGGAGAGATAGAAGACCTGTGTTAGGGACGACGGCCGCATCACTAGCGTCAGCATTGTATGTCTTCGGAGTCTCTTCGTGGGGTGTTTGAATCACAGAGGGAGCTTCAGAAATGCTCGCCCTAATGGATGCTCCCTGGCGGGTGATATCCAAGGGAGACTCGGGCGAAGCTCCCGGGTTATCGGTGTCATTCTGTAAATCGGCCATAATCAAATCGAAAAAAAAAAGTTGTGAAGAATAAGTAAACTCAGTAAGCAAACTAAAGAACAAAACAATCTATCAATCTCCAACAGAAAAACACCCAGAGTCCCTCTCTATATACTCCCCACCACGACATTCAACAACCCCTTTGACATCATCATCTCTTTGACGTCAACAAAGAACCCCACCAAAATAGTAAAAAAACCAAACAAAGAACCCTCTACGCCATGCTAAACTCTCAACCCCCGTACGCCCCCAAAAACAGGCTGTCTAATCCTCCTCAAAGGCGCCGCATACGAAACTCCCATCTTCTTCTCCGGACTAGGATATCCCACGCCCCCTCTCCTGACAGGGCTACCATCTTCACGAATGCGGAATTTCACGGGACTTTCCAAGGCTGGTTTCTTCCCAAATTTCTTTGGACTCGCCATGCCAAGGTTTAAATTCCCCTTAGCCCCATCAAACAATAACACGCCTCTCTTCTGCGTAGGACTTCCGAAGAACTGGGGTGCTTTTTTGCCGGGGCTCTTCCGACTGGGACTGGAACCACGGGTGAATAATAGGCCTTTTTTGGCGGGCGCAGACATGTTCCGGACTTTCACGCGACATGGCGTTTCTGTTTCAACGTCATCGATGGTACTCCATACCCGTCTCTGTACAGGCGCCCGGGTACATGATCTGTCCATAAGTGACATTTCCCTCATCATCCCTTCTAATCCTGTTGCCGGACTCGCGCAGTCCATGTCATAAACGCGAGTAACTTCGCCGTCCGGTCCAACCCGTAACTTCTCTGTTGACCCTGAAGCCGCGCGACGTGTGCGTAGTTGTTGGAGATATCGCAGACCAGTTTCCCAGTCCTCCGATGAAGAATCCGTATCCATAGCCATGGGTGTCATCATCTGTCTCATCAAGATAGGTCGTCGTGATTTCTTCGCCGGGGACGCCGCCAAGAAGACTCTCTTCTTAAATGGTGATGGCTTCTTATAAATCACCACTGGTGTGCTTTCCATCATGTCGACATCACCATCTTCATCATGGTTAGCCGCATTGTCACAAAACACAGTAAACATCCGAACTGGCCCCTTCCCGCCTTGTCCATCTCTCTCCCCGCCGGGTCTGAACCCTCTTCTCGCATCAGCTCCGCCCAGACCAACGCCAGAGTTAACCCTCGGTGGCGCCTTGAAAACCATCTCATTCTCAATCTCTCTCACCTCCATCCTCTTCGCACGAGAAACAAAATTCAACGCCCCAAGAGACTCCCCTCTGAAAGTTTTCACAGGTGACAAGGTCAAGATCATAGTCGTGTTAGTCTTCCCCTTTCCTAGACCCAGGACTCTCGTCAACTTGCTTTCCCGACTTGGAACCCTCTTATCCCCGCGCGCCATGGCGTCAACACATTTAGACAACACAAACAGACTCTTATTTATAGCGGCCGCCTCAATAAGAGTCTCTTTCGATGTGCCCGCTCTCCTGGTATCTTCTGCTCCCGCCAAATCCACTGCAAACGCCGTTCCAACCCTTTCCGTCTCCCCCTTGACGTGAACCCGGACCTGCAAGATGGCGTGACTCCGGCTACTGTGCTGATTGATCTTTGTTGCCGTCGTTGCCCTGGCCTTGTTCGCTTCGATGTATATCCTCGAAAACTCTTTCAAATCGGGACATTCCACCTCGGACAAACCTAATATCTGGGTCGTCTTTCCGGATTCTCGTAATGGAAGACCATGACCAGTACGACTCTCAGGTGGATCTAACAGGTCGTAGATGTTGTCGCGGTAGATCTCATAATAACAAATCGCCACTCTAACCACCGTTTCTGGTGATTCCTTGGCAAGTTTCTTTGCCCGACGATAAATGTTACTCATAAGTCTGGGGATAACACCCCGCTCATCAAGTTTCAGTCCTCCCCGTATAGTATGCGTCTTTCCGGTCCCTGAACTCCCATAAGCCAAATACGTAACATCCTTTCCAGCAAACAGACTCTTAACATCCAAACTCGCTATACCGTGTTAGTCAAGACCCATCCAAAGCCACTACGTCCTGCATACCTTCCGAGTTAAACAATTCCTCCTGTGAAACGTCCTGTCCATAAACCGCATCCATAGGGAACATCTGTTCCTTCCCATCATCACCATCAACTCTTACGCCCGTAGCTCTATCATCTCTCCCGTGAAAAACAGGATGTACAACAACTTCGTCCAACTCAACCGACGCCGGCACCGGTCTAATACGTGCAACAATGCGAATCACCATGATCAAAGAAACCGGGAACAACACGTCGTCAAATTCCCGTGTATCAAAAAAAGCAAAAACCCAGAAAAAAAAAGACCAGAGCAAAAACCCGTTACTACCGAACAGGATCAATAACCACAAAATTCACAAAAATCCTCCTTCATGCTCTATCTTTCAAAAGTAAAACCGTCATTACCTCCATCGCGCACCAAGAAATCACGTCTAAATCCCCCCGGCAACAACCCGTTCCACACCCCTACCTCCTGCGCAAGCTATAGCTCACGCCACAATCCTACGCGCTGAACGACGCCACAAACGACGCCACAAGCAATTTATTTCACATGCCGAATCCAAGACATCCGACCGGCGAAACAACCTCATCAATCGGATAATCCTTCCGTTATCGTGGCACGCTCGCTCGACAAAAATGGCTTCTCGTGTTTTTACAAGACCGTTGGTGGCGGTTTCGAGAGGTTGTCGTCAGTGTAGACATATTCAGATTAGTGCAGCGGAGACTCGTGGGCCGTTGGAGAGTGACGTATTTGGTGGGGAGACAGTTAATCGGGCTGGTGAGTTGAGTTTATTGCTTGGTGGATATCCTGACTAACCAATTTTAGATGCTCGTTTTGAAGTGCTTGGGGCGCCGCATGCTGTTTTATCGGTTTCCCTTTCTCCCTCTCAGAACCTCTACACCCGTCGTGGAACCCTCATTGGTGTCGCCGGCACCCCCACCTCGGTACGTCTCCACCTTCCGCCGTCTTCAGTCCCATATACTAACCCCACCCGGCAGGTCCAATCCACTCTTTCCGTCCTCCCCCCCGTCGCCCGTGCGCCCCTCGGAATCCCATTTCTCTATCAACGGATAACCTCCACCACGCCCACCACGGCCCTCATCAGTCCCTCATCGCCATCCACAACCCTAACAGTCCTCCACCTCGATGGCACCACCGACTGGCTGATAACCCAGCGATCTGCTCTTCTCGCCTGGACTGGCCACGCGTTATCCCTCAAGACGAAAATCCAAACGGCTCTTTCCCTCGCCCATTGGGGTTCCACCCAGTTGACGGGTCGTGGGCTTGTCGCCTTAGCTGCCCCGGGTGAGATCTACAAATTGGTTCTCTCTCCTGGTGAGAAGATGGCTCTTCACCCGTCGCATATCATCGGCTATGCTCAATCTCGTAACCTTCCTCTTCCGTTCCGCTTCAAGGCTACGAATCTTCAATTATCCGTTCCGTCTGTCATTTCCTCATGGTTTTCCAATCTCCCGGCCATTCAAAACTTCCAACAAACCGAGTTCTACCGGGTCTTCACCCGTCTTACGCATTCCATTCGGACGACCCTTCGCAGAAGTATATGGGGTGATAGACTCTTCCTCCATTTCGAAGGCCCCGCCACTCTTCTCGTTTCTTCTCGTGCCGTTCGCATGGCTGATGTTCTTTCCACCAACCAACTCAATGAAATCGCCGATGCCCCCGCCGGTGATGTCAAGGCTCTCACTTCACCTGCCGCTCAGATCGAGGGGGGTCCTGTCATTACTAAAGTTTCTGCTCCTACAGAGGCTGTTCTTGACGCTAGTCAATCCCTCAAGGAAAAGTTATAAAAAACCAGTAAATAGTTAGCATAGCATTGTAAGAATACTGTATGTCTGTAGTTTAACATCGAAAAGGATTTTGTAACCCTAACCCCACGGTGATACTATGTTATAACCGACCGAGTATTTTGTAAAACCCGATTTTTCAAGTCTTACAAGTTTGTAAACTTGGGAAGTACCACATTCTTCAAATGTCGTGATACGCCCGCTTTGTATAAAGCAGGTATTATCTCCGACAATTATAGCGGAATTACACCCGAAGCTGACAAAGGATGGTCATGTGTCAGGCATTGTTTGTCTTACCCCCTCTCCTGGTAATATAGCCCAAGTGTGACTATCATCGGGTTGATTATAAATATAAAAATCCATGATATGGAACCGACCCACCAAGACTATCGTCAACAACATCCCCAACGACATCATCAACATCATCACTAAACCAATGACATCACAAGCTTCCCTTTTTCCTCCCAAAAACCCCTATAAACCCTTCCGGCCTTCGCGCTTATCATTCANCCGCTTTGTATAAAGCAGGTATTATCTCCGACAATTATAGCGGAATTACACCCGAAGCTGACAAAGGATGGTCATGTGTCAGGCATTGTTTGTCTTACCCCCTCTCCTGGTAATATAGCCCAAGTGTCTGACTATCATCGGGTTGATTATAAATATAAAAATCCATGATATGGAACCGACCCACCAAGACTATCGTCGACAACATCCCCAACGACATCATCAACATCATCACTAAACCAATGTTATCACAAGCTTCCCTTTTTCCTCTTAAAAACCCCTATAAACCCTTCCGGCCTTCGCGCTTATCATTCACCGACAAATGCACCCCCCAAACCGGCAGGAATCCGACGCCCCTGTCTATGTAGAATCCTCCAGCCCACTTTCTTCACAGGTTTCGCATGTAAATGGTCGATTTACTAGTATTTTCATAGTCGGACGGGTAGACTAGACAACGCTAGAAGTCAGAGAAAAAAAAAGATGCCAAGAGGAGACGAGAATAGTTGTGACGGACGGGTAGATGTGTCTTGGGCTTGGCGGTGGAAACAGATTAAGTTCACGTGGATATGTTGNTTTGTATAAAGCAGGTATTATCTCCGACAATTATAGCGGAATTACACCCGAAGCTGACAAAGGATGGTCATGTGTCAGGCATTGTTTGTCTTACCCCCTCTCCTGGTAATATAGCCCAAGTGTCTGACTATCATCGGGTTGATTATAAATATAAAAATCCATGATATGGAACCGACCCACCAAGACTATCGTCGACAACATCCCCAACGACATCATCAACATCATCACTAAACCAATGTTATCACAAGCTTCCCTTTTTCCTCTTAAAAACCCCTATAAACCCTTCCGGCCTTCGCGCTTATCATTCACCGACAAATGCACCCCCCAAAACGGCAGGAATCCGACGCCCCTGTCTATGTATGTAGAATCCTCCAGCCCACTTTCTTCACAGGTTTCGCATGTAAATGGTCGATTTACTAGTATTTTCATAGTCAGACGGGTAGACTAGACAACGCTAGAAGTCAGAGAAAAAAAAAAGATGCCAAGAGGAGACGAGAATAGTTGTGACGGACGGGTAGATGTGTCTTGGGCTTGGCGGTGGAAACAGATTAAGTTCACGTGGATATGTTGCATTTTACAGTGTAGAGGTTGGGCAGCTCGAGCGGGTGTGCGTGCGCGGATGTGGCTGTCAGTCGTGAACCTGTTGACATGTGTGTATGTATGTGCATACATACATACATATGTAGATACCTGCGTTTGTACCCTACTTACATACAATCTACATATGATACATCGATATGTCCGTCTCGTCACCCGTAAAATACGTTGTACCCTTCCCTTCCTATGCCCACTCCCGCACCTCGGACATAACTGTAAAATCCACGCCCCATCGTCGCCCCGCCTGCCCGCCAGTCTGTTCGCCCCCGTCTCTATGGTGTGTGCGTGCGCGGATACTCGCTCGTTCGCTCGTTCATTCACCCATTAGCAGACTAAACCATGTTCCCATATTAGGGAGCGACCCCACATATACACCAAATATATATCCACCAGTCCCCGTTTCTCGTGTCATCAATCGTCTTCATCCCCGGTTTGTCGGGGTTTGCAATTTCTTCTCGTCGGGGTTAATAAGTGTATAAAGAGGTTAGACGTACACGTCTTTTTCAGGCTAATCTAATCAATCCGTCTCAAACCACATACGCTACAAGATGCCTTCCTCAGCAGATACTTCGACAACTGACCTCCCTATGGGCCCGGAACATAACAAGGAGACGTCCCCGTCCCCGGCCCCGTCGACATCCGTGCCTCTTCCGGATTCTCTGAGTAAAGAAACCGCCCCTGCACCGACTATCCCGTCTTTACCACCTGGATATGCACCCTCCGACTACCCCGATGGAGGTCTTCAAGCCTGGTTGAGTGTTTTTGGTGGTGCACTTGCCATGTTCTGTACCTTTGGCTTCGTCAACTGTGTTGGCACCTTCGAGGCGTATTATGTACAAGGTCCTCTGAAGAACTACTCATCATCCACGGTTTCCTGGATCGCATCTACACAAGTATTCTTCATGACATTTCTAGGAATCATAGTAAGTTAGCTCATCCCCTTCACCACCATATATTCTAACAAGATTCTAACAACCCCAGACCGGCCCCATCTTCGACCGCTATGGCCCCCGATGGACTCTCATGATCGGCTCATTAACCTACGTCGTCGGCCTCATGCTCCTCTCCCTATCCCACAGCTACTACCAAATCTTCCTCACTCAATCCGTCGTAGCCTCCCTCGGATCTGCCGCCGTATTCAACCACACACTCGCCGCCGTCAGCACCTGGTTTCTCCGTCGTCGCGCCTTCGCCATCGGTCTTGCAGCGGCCGGGTCATCCCTCGGCGGTGTCGTCCTGCCTATTATGATCGAAAAACTTATCCCCCGGATTGGTTTCCCTTGGACTATTCGGGCTGTAGCATTCATGTTCCTGGGTATGCTTTCCATTTGCTGTGTCACAATCACGTCACGACTTCCTCCGAATCGTGAGAAGAAGTTCTCTTTTGATGTGTTCCAGCGGATTCTTTCTCGTCCGTTAATGATTGTTACTTGCGCCGGCATGTTCATGTTCTTTTGGGGAATGTTCCTCCCCTTCACATACGCTCTTCTTCAAGCCGAATCTGCAGGTGTCTCATCTCAACTTCTCCCATATCTCATCCCTATTCTCAACGCCTGCAGTATCGTCGGAAGAATTGCACCCGGTATCGCAGCCGATTATCTCGGGAGATTCAACGTGATGATCTTTGTCATTGCGATTAGTGCCATTCTCACCCTTGGTCTATGGATCCCAGGGAAGTCTGATGGTGCTATCATCGCATACATGGCGGTATTTGGTTTCGCTAGTGGTGGATACATCAGTTTAATCCCCGCTTGTATCGCTCAGATTTCTGATATTAGAGAAATCGGTGTGGCCGTTGGTGTAGCTTTTGCTCTTCAGGCATTCGCCGCTTTAACCGGTGCGCCTATCGCAGGAGCTATCGTGGCCAAAGAAAACGGCTCATTTTTGGGTCTTCAACTATTCTGCGGTGTAGTCATGACGGTTGGTGGTCTCATCTTTTGTGTATCCCGATACATGCAAGTAGGCGCCAAGTTGGTCGTAAAAGTTTAATACATACACAAAAAAGTCCAGATATACCCTGGTTAATCTAATAGACATCAGTCATTCGGCATAATAATAATACAAATCCGATAAAACTCCAAACAATGAACCACCCAAATGCAAAATCGTGACAATTTTTTTTCCATTACTGTTGCTCCGGGAATGAAGCTGCAGCACGACTTAATTTTCGTAGAATACTGGGTAATGTTCCTCCACGAAGAGAGGAAACACATTCATCGATTAATGCACCGTCAGCCCCGCTAAGTGAATGAGACCTTCTGAGCCAATACTCAAACGGGCCGCCTAATATAGTGTTAGTCCGTATCTAGTTAAAAGTGGAATTTCATATGTAACTCACGGTTTCTATGTAAAGCATCTCCTAACTCTACACATCTTTCATTCGGTGAATGTTCATGATGCATCTCGGTGAAATGCGCAATCATCTTGGCTACGTCTTTTAGCGGCCACTTACACGGCCCACTAGGCTGTCTTCCTGGACCCGCTCTAAGAAACTTCTCTGACGTACACAACCGACATTTCCAGAATCCCAATCTAGTAACCACAGCGCCAGCATCTTCATTGTCGTCGTCCATTTTGATAGTACTTTCATCACCAGTCCAATCAGCCTTGCGTCGTCTTTTTGGTGGTGGGATATCATCGGCAGTGAGTTGCGTTGGTTGTTCTGGTGTAGGAAGAGGAATTGGAGCGGGAGTTGTCTGGATTATAATAGGTGCAGATGGTGGAATGAAGGACTGTACTGCGCCGCGATCTCCAAGAATCAAAGATGGATTTAAACCGGTTGATGACTCGAAGTGGATGAGATCAATCTTTTGTTGGCATTTCCGTATCTCATGATCAGCGTCCATACACCGGATTTTCAATTTGCGAATCTCTCCAGGTGACATATCCCGTTCCGTCTTCAACTGATGGTCACACCAATCCCGGTCAAATCTCCATGCACTCAAATCCTCATTAGCGTGCTTTAGAAGCAATCCCAACAATCCACTCTCATGCGCCGTTGATCTCCGTCCCATGACAACATGGGAATCAAACCCCGCAGTAGGCGGTGACGTATGTCGTGAAGTTGGATTGGTACTTGGTTCTTCTTCTTGTTCCGGAGTGGCGGGATGTCCATTTGGTGGAGGAGTAACTGAAAGAAGGGCGGCAAGAGTAGGTTCTGTAGGAATAAACGGAGTTTGTTTAGCCGGCGGAGTAGGAGTCTTTGGAGATGGCGAGAGTGGTGTCTTTGCCGATGAAGCACGGAGAGCTGCTGCGCGAGCTTCGAGGGTAGCTTTTGATGGACGGGGCATATTGAACTTGTATGTAGTATAGAAGGAAGGAAGAATCACAGTAGTTTAAAGAAATGGGTGGGATATATTATGAAGAAGGTCTATTAGAGTAGGAAGAAAAAAAGAAGAAAGAAAAAGAAAAGAAAAACGGGGAAGAGGGAAAAGAAAAAAAGAAAGGGAATCGTGGAAATTGAGAAAACAAAGGCAAGAGGAGGAAAAAAAAAACAGCGGGGAGGATGGATGAGTAAAAACAAAGAAAGAAAGAAACCAGCTGGATTTGGAAAAAGTTGGGATGAAAGAAAAAAAAAACAAATTGGTGGTGGGTTTTTTTTTTTGGTTGAGAGTTATTGAGGGTTTGGGTTTGATCAAGTATAGAAGGTGAATGGTTATGACGACAGTAGATGACTTCTTTGGATGGGATTGAGGATGGGTTGTACAAGATTTGAGGGTGTTAATGGCTATTAATCGTGGACTATCTAGTTATTCTGACATGTGAATTGGCTTGATTTGTGTATGACAAACAGAGCTTGGATGATTCCAAGTTTCTTTGAAGATTATGTTATCTTATAGTTTATACAAGAGTTCTATATAAAACTATGTTAACAAAACTACATCTACAACTCAAAACTCAAATATGTAAATCCTTAACCATCACTAAAAAAGAACAAAAAAAAAACAAAATCCATTCCGCCTACCAAAAAATCCGCCCCACCCGATAAGATAAAAGATAAGATACAAACAAGGGTATGAATCCCACCAAAAAAAAAGTTTGGCGCAAACCTGTGAATACACCCCAGCGCATCAAGCTTTCAACCTACAATTCCCTTCCCCAGCATCCCCCGAACCCCCAAATCATCCACCAAAAATGCCCAAGCCAAGAACCAAACGATCCAACCTCCGCGACGAGAAGAAGCGGAAACGCCAGGAAGATGACTCTTCCGATCCGACGAAACGAGTCCGTGCCGAGCCCGAGGAACCCTCCGTCGCCCCCGTCGCCGAAGAGCCCCAAGACCCCTCTAACCCCGAAGACGCCGATCCCGCCTGGGAAATCTCCACCGCCCCCTCCAACACCCGCGGCTACGATATGACCACGTACGAAAACGAAGANTACAATGACCATGCCGAGGAGAGACCGGAGCGCGAGTTCTTTGGTATGCTTACGGATGAAGAGCAGGAGTATTTCCGTAGTGCCGATGAGATTCTCGATTTAAACAACTTTGAGACCCCCCATGATCGCGATATCTTCTTGAGAAACGTCTACAAGGAGGCTAGAGGGAAGGAACTCAAGTTGGCGAGTTCACAGTCTTGTTCGCGTCTGATGGAACGGCTTATTCTATTATCGTCTGCGAAGCAGAAGAAGCATCTATTTGAGCAGTTTGCCGGCCACTTTTACAGCATGGTGCAGCACCGTTTTGCCTCTCACTGCTGCGAGACATTATTCCTCCAAAGTGGCCCCGTAGTCAGCTTAGAGATGGCTGGTGAAGAGCCAGTCGTGGAAGACACCGAGGAAATGGAAGAGGAAGACCTAGACGAAAACGGGAATAAAAGAATCTACTCGTCCATGGAAGACATGTTCCTCCTCACCCTCGACGAACTCGACGGCCACCTTTCCTCCCTCATCACCGACCGGTACGCCAGCCACACGCTCCGCGTCCTCCTCATCACTCTATCCGGTCGTCCCCTCGCCGATGCCAAGACAAAATCTCTCTTGAAGTCGAAAAACGCAGAGTACATCACCGTTGCCAACCCCGTGTTAAGCGCTACCCCCGAGTTGACCAAGTCCCTTCGGCCTGTTCCTCCGTCGTTCGCCGCCGCGGTTACCAAGATCATTGGGGATATCACTGCGTCGTTGGATGCCACGGGCATCCGTGTCATGGCGAGACATCCCACCGGAAACCCTCTTTTCCAACTCCTTCTCGAACTCGACCTTTCTCTTCGTCCCAAGGCATCCAAGAAGAAGGCCGAGAAAGAAGATACCTCCCTTCTATCCCTCTTCCTCCCCGGGGCTCCCGAGTCTCTTAGCCAAAACGACTCTCCCGCCTCCGACTTCTTCAACTCGCTCATTTACGACCCCATCGGCTCTCGTCTCATCGAGACAATCATCACCCACTGCCCCGCCAAGATCTTCAAGGCTCTCCAAGCAAAC
>JSUI01005973.1:0-14497 GCA_000833645.1 Huntiella omanensis | reverse complement strand
CCCCCTCCCTCCCAAATGCGGCCTGCCACCTGCCTTGCTGCAATCCTCTGGCGCTTTCCTAAACCGCATGGAGCTCCGTGGGTGCTGTACACACATGTGTAAGGTGGGAAAGCACAGGCGCTGTATAAGATGCCGCGGTTTCTACGACTGGTGTTATCTGTTGGTGCAGAAGAAGTTGTTACGTGTATATTGGCTATTGTAGGAGAGAGGTTGGGTTGTTCTTTCTGTTGATTTTCTTGGTTATATGATGGGAGAGGTAGTTGGATAATTCAAGGGCGCAATCACGTTGGAATCGCAGGAGCTCTTCTTTGGACTTACAGGTGCCAGGCGCAATCGCAACCTCGGTTTAAATAGCTGTCCGCTGGTTGGCTAGGTTTAACACCGCCCAATTCTTCCTCCTTGTAACTAGTCTAAGGCTTGGCCAGCCAGCCGTAACCATGAAAAACCAAGCCAATTAAAACCACCGCTACTATACAAGTCTAGCTAGCAGCTCAAGGCGTAGAATTGGAGAATGGGGGATACCACATGACGAGTATATTTACTGTCTAGAGGGCAATAAAGCGCAACTAACTAGACCTCCCGGGTCCTCCAAGGGCTGTGATAGAACGGTGCCTCGGCATCTTTTTCAACATATGCAGCTCATAGACAAGGCCAATGCTCGAACAATCACTCAAATCCGCCTGAAGCCCGTCCATCGGTTCGTTTGTTCACTGACAGCCCTTCGTCCCACTTGCACGTCCAAACCAGGGCCCCCTGGCGCATCTCCCCGCCAGCCCGCGCACAATTGCGGCCCGCAGCGTGTGCCAACAAACGTGTTATATCTACCCAATGCACGCATAGAAAAAACAAGTGTCTATGACAACCCAACGACTCCACCGTTATCCACATATAGTGACATAGCATCGGGCAAGTTACCAGACGAGCGCGGTGGACGGATATCTAGAGGATCATCCAGACGGTCGGGCCACGGGGTTGGTGTAGGGCCAGACAGTTAGGGTTATTTGGAGAAGAAGGGAGATGTACTCGACATGTGATTTGTTGGAGATGGCGATTGACGACGTCATGGTGAGTGGTTTTGAATGATTTTTGGGGAGATGATGATTGGATAGGCGGTACTTTAGCTGGGAGCGGGTTTGGCTTGGGCCGGTTTGGTGGAGGGGTTAGCCCGTGAGACATGTGGAACTGGGAAGTTGACATGTGATGACCGACGGAGCGGCGGTACTGTGCTGGTTTTTGGTGTCTGGAATGGACATATATAATGACGTGGTATCCGCGTGGAGTTGGCATGCACATGTGTGTAGTCGTCTTGGGGTTTCAAGTGAGTCCAAGGTAGTATAGAATACCCTCTAAGTCGACAAATGACATCAGTAACCCCACACATGTTAACCCTTATATTGACCGGAGTCATGTTCCCGTCATAACCGGGATGAATCACCAGAGAGATAATGCAACATATACGTCATAGATAACAAGATAAGAAGTTCACAAATCTACAAGAATCACCAATCCTCGCAAAACCCCAACTTCATTACCAATCTAACCACCAGCCCAAAATGTCACTCATCGGGAAACCCCTAACAGACCCGTCCATCCCGACGCCATCAGTCGTCCTGGACCTAGCTAAGCTAGAGACCAACTGTTCCCGAATGCTCGAGACAGTTTCCAGACTTAATCTTGCTTGGCGTCCACATGTCAAGACTCACAAGGTTCGTTAGACAACTACCTTTGAAACCTCCCAACACTAACATGATTAGACCCTCGAATTAACTCGTCTCCAAGTCGGATCTTCCCGTAGCGTTAATATTATTGTTTCTACGGTGGCAGAGGCCGAGTTTCTCCTTCCTCTTCTTCAAGAGTATCAAGCTGAGGGACGCTCTGTGAATGTATGTGAGCATTATCTCTATTATCTAGTCTATTGTTAACTAACATAACCAGGTCCTCTATTCTTTCCCTGTCTATAACACCGTCATTACTCGTCTTGCAACTCTATGTAAGACCCTAGGTCCCAAGTCTATCTCATTAATGGTAGATCACCCCGCCCAACTCCCCCTCTTGACCTCCTTCACCCAGCTCTCTGGGTACCCACCATTAGTCTACCTCAAAATCGACGGAGCCTACCACCGCGCCGGTGTCCCGTTACCATCTGACAACGCCACAACTCTCATCACCGGTCTTCTTTCCGCAGAAGCCACTAACAACGCCATCTTCCACGGTCTCTATATCCACGCAGGCCACTCATATGATACCCGTGATGACTGGGCCGCCTTGGAGTATCTAGCTGATGAATTCGCCGCCTTGGCAACCGGTGCTGATGAGGTACGCGCCCAGGCACCGGAGAAGTCACTGGTTCTTTCCGTTGGAGCGACTCCCACAGCGACGTCTTTGCAACATCCTGAAGTGAGCACCGTGGGTGGTGAATCACAAGGTCGTGTGGCGGCCGTGAACGATAAAATGGCAAGTCTAATAGAGAAGGGCTTCACGCTTGAAGTTCACGCAGGCGTATACCCAACATTAGACCTCCAACAACTCGCCACCCACGCCCGCTCATCATCCCTCCTCTCCTCCAACGAAATCGCCATCTCCGTGCTAGTCGACGTCGTCTCAGCCTACCCCGGCCGCAACCCCAACGGCACCACCGAATACCTCATCAACGCGGGCTGTATCGCTCTTGGCCGGGAACCGTGTAAAGATATGGGAAGTACACCCGGAATCCACTACTCAAGCTGGGGAATCCCGATGCCCTGGCCAGAGACATTCAAGAATGAAGTTCCTGGTGAGAACTTCCCGGAGGTCCATGGGGGATGGCAGGTGGGGAAGATTAGCCAGGAGCATGGGATTTTGATGTGTAGAGGAGAAGAGAAAGAGGGGGGTCCGCAGGTGGGTGGTCGGTTGAGAATTTGGCCGAATCATGCTTGTATCGCGGGTGCGGGGTTTTCCCAGTATCTTATTGTTGATAGCCGAGTTGAGAAGGGTGATGTTGTCGTGGGAGTCTGGAATAGATGTTCAGGGTGGTGAGAATATTGTAGAAGAGTCGGCGCTTTAATGACATAGTTTGTCCTCAAGAATCCACTGGGGATCGTTAGTATGATGCTTTCGATAAGATTATGGGAAGCTTACTATTTCTCCATTCTGACAGAGAAGATCAATACGCTCTACACGTGATCTGGCTCCAGTAGTTTTAGACGTGACCTGAATTGTGTTAGAAATCTCATATGTAATAGTTGACACTGAGAAAATAACTTACATAGGATACTCCATTATCTTGAGTTAAAGTCACCCCGCCTCCATTCAAGTCTTCAATATCACTGTTAGGCTGCCACAAGCTCTTTCCCATTCTCTGCTTATTTAAGATCCTCGTCTTTTTCCAATTTGCCCACTTAGAATTGGAAAGCATATGAGCGCGCAAGAACCACTCCGTGTGACCGTGGGGTTCTTTGTTTTCGTATTTAGGACATAAGGCGTCCGGTGTATGCATTGATGGGCTGTCAAATGTGGAAACTTTAACACCGAGAATAATGGTGTAGTTGTTAGGTTCAGTTAGACGGGCGTCAAAGATACCAGTGAGGATATTCATGTATGTGCTGCAATTGTTCATCTTGAGACGTCGTGCGAAGTCGAAGAGGACTCGGTCGTCACGAATCATTATGGGGGGTTCCGTGGACATGGCTGGGCGGGAGAGATCGATAGGGCCCATTTGACGGCGATTAAGAGTAAATGAAGTGGTGATGATTGAGTATAGTTATCGATGTAGTAATTGTAGCTTTTGGTTTAAAAATCTAAGATGATTAAGAACGATAATAATGATGACATTTGGGTTTAGTTATGAAAAGTACCTCCACCACCTTGTATTTTATAGCTCAAGAGATACTAGTAGGTAATGGACCTCGCCTTTCTTGTTTTGCCTTAATCAGATCCTTCAATACTACGCTTATTTCAGCTACTGGCTTGTTGGTGATAGTATCTAAACACTGTTGGTATTTGCCAAAAAGGCAAAGGTGCACATGTAGAAAAGAGTGACCGGGATAAATCAAGGCAACAGAATGGGAAATGTATACTTTTGTATAGGGAGCGGTCATGATAACAGTAGCCAGGTAGAGTTGATACTCTATTTTTGTCTTATAAAGACACTAAATAGTCTTCCAGAAAGCCGTTAATGGCCATCCTAATGATACCCTACCCATCGGGAGATCCACCACATTGTACACAACCCGGACGCTCACTCCCGGGCCCGTCCTACAATATATCGGACTGAACCACAATCCAACAAAACATCAACACCCGCCTTTTTGTTCGTTTGAATTTATGCACATTGCCTATAACTGTGCATCATCGCAATTAAAGGCACCAAGGCAATATGAAATCCAGTTCTTCACCCTTCACCAATCGTCCACGCACGCCGCCATTCTCTGCATGTTTAGAAACAAGACAAACGGCGAAACTTGCTTCATCGCCCGACTTCTATATACGTTGTCCATCATGGAAGGAGGCCTCACCCGGTATGGGGTTCGGAGTACATGTGGCGTTGCTGGAATAGCAGGATCGGACGGCTAAAGAGGTGGGTAGTTTCATGATAAGACGGGCTGGAACTGATGAAAGTACATACAAGTCCTACAAGTTTAAGTGGGAAACACACAGTTTATTCTCCTTCTATTCTTTTATGTATAGGCACTCAAAATCTCTGATACAATCCATTGGATTTCCCAAAACGTTGACCTCTCGTCACGATGACTGATTGCGTTTCTGCTCAGGAACAATCCGGGCGGTGCCGAGGGAAGATCGAAAATGGCGATCTACATACGACGGTATAGAGCCTTGAGCTGCGTTGTTACATTGCCTTGAACTCCTCTTATCTCGGTACCTTCTTGGGATTAGTTTTTGATCTTGATAGCCTCAAGATGGCACCTTGGAGGAGTTGAGTTGCCATTTCGACAAGAATTGATATAACCCGACCCATCTGTTATCGGAAAGTCTTATGTGGAGGATCGGAAGTTTCGCCTTTAGAGTTCTCTGTAATGGAAACCAGGTGAGAAAAGCATGGCGACTATTACAGATTTTATCGTTGGATTGGGTAGCGGGTTTGAAACATCAGCCGGCCATTAAATTTACCATAGACCACGCGGGTTGACTTTATACCATGCTGAGTATAAAGTCTCTTTGTTTTTCTATATAGCGCTATGATTGGACATACGAGAACATCTAAGCGCATGCACCTTCGCAATTGCCGACCGCCGAAGGGATGTCCCGCATGATGACATCATTTAGGGCGGGGCCAACGCATTATCAGGCAAACCTGGTCAGGATGGACGTCGCCTTGAATAACAGATGACTATGACAGCGATGCTTTTTGGGGTCCTAGACTCTTGCCAGCTTGTCCTTTTGCTGGCAGAAATCATACGATGTTGTGAAGACAACTCGATGTGGCGGTAGGTGGGAAGACACACCCCAGACACATATGGCCTAGACCACGTCTTTTAGGTTGTCAAATATAAATCTTTTAAGTGTAGGTGGTGTAAGTGGCATTTCGGAGAAGGTACATACATTTACCGGTGTAAGGGTTGGTCCCGACGCTATGGTTTTGTGGAAGAGACTGTGCGCTTCTATGTGATGACCACTAGTGATGTAGAAATGTGATACGACTACGAATGTGAACTATGACGATGAAGTTGGGTTGTATATACATATATACGAAAGTTGGGATTATTGTTCGTTTAGTACTCTGAGCACCTTCAGTATCTGAATCGCTTTTTGCCTAATCAGATCTTACCATACTACTATTTCAGCTACCATGGCGATGGTGATAGTCAACACTGTTGTAGTAACCACCTAAAAGGCAAGAGGACCCGCTGAGAAAATAGTGGGCCCTGGTTTACAGGGATGAAACAAGGCAACGAGATGTAAATTGTTGGAAAGTAAACAACAGTCTACCAACATCTCAAAAATCACATTTTCTTCGTTTGTTTTTTTTTTTGCACATTGCCCATCATAGTGCATCATCACATCAAAGCCACCAAGGCGACAAGAAAGCCTACTTTTTACTCTTGATCAATCATCCAAGCACACGTCTACTTCCCACACGCCAACAATCAAAACAAAACGGGCAAAAATCCAAAATGCTCCGTCGCCCAGCTACTACGTTGACCGTCACAGCGGAAGACATCGCCCACTACGAGGACCGCAAAGCCCGCATGGCGCTCCTCGAACGCCGCAATCGCAGAATCAGAGAAGCAGCTGGTTTCAACAAGAGACGTGCCGGGACAAGTAGCGGAATCGTACCGAGAGATGAGCGGGAATGGCGGTTTGAAGAGGTCTCGAGGGAGGAGTGGGAAATGCTTGAGAAGGAAGAGGAACAGAGACGGGAACTTGAGAGAAGGAGGGATAGAACGGGGGCTTCAATGAGTGATAGGATGGGACTTGGGAGAAGATAGTTGCGTAAGCCGCCGTGGGGGTTCGGAAGATGCGGAAGAGAGGGGCGGGGGATATTGAACTACGCCACGATTAGGGACGAAACAGGACATGATAATATACATACATACACACCTTTGGGTTTTCTTTTTACATGGACTTCTGACACCATTATGCTTCTATGCATCCCCGAGGCGTTCCACAAAGTCAATGTGGCGGTCACAGGGTAAGAATAGTCTCTGACTTTCTCACCCGTCACGCATCTGCCCCCAAACGATGTAATGTCCCATCTATGTACATGTGCGGAACACGAGTCTTACTGCTTTCAATGTACATTGTACATGTGTACAGCGAGGCTGAGTAAAAAATGTGAATATCTCACCTAGTACAAACAATAGGGTCTTGTCATCTTGTTACCTAGAAAAAGCGGCTTGTGATGAGTTGGTAGGATTATTAAACCGTGGTAATAAACGCGGAAGAATAGACTCGGCGAGTCTTGGTAAACTATACATGTAGGCATTACCATGACACGGGATCGGGGTGATCAATTAGTAGAAGGGTTAGTTAGGGTATAAACGGAGACGGAGGAATAAGCGGGGACGGGATTTTGGATTAGGATGATGCGCTGCAGGGGGATTGTGAAGATTTCTGTAGGGAATTAGGTGAAGATTTCAAGGGGAAAGTTTTGGAAGGACTTTGATCTATCGGGCTGATTTGGAATAGGTTTTCTGGGAACTGTCGGGTCAGCTGGTACGCCTTAGGCGAGGAGGCGTTGATGATGCGGGGGGCTGCAGCAGGGTTTGGATATTGTGGAGTTGTGTATGTATGTACATACGTATGTTGTAGATGATTGTATAGACGGTTGTTGTATACATAGTGACCAAGGTATGTAAGTACCTACGATATGCATATGTTGGTTCTGAAGGAAACCACCATGTGTGGTTGTGGATGTTCGTTTTTTGTTTTCTCTGTGTAATGGATTTGGACGAGTTTGATGCGAGTGCGAGGGTTTCGACATTTTAAGGAGGGGGAGGCGAGATCGATTTTAAGAAATAATGGAGAGATATATGTACATATGTATCATACATATGCACTTGTATTTAAGATCTAAATATATGCCCCCATCCATCTAACACGACTCAAGCTTGTGTAGCAATCACCTAGATTTCCATTTCCACATATTTATTTTCACATATACTTACATACATACATACGTATGTACATTCATATAATACAAAACCCAAACAAAATCCAATTTCGTGCTTACCCATCTATCCCAACAACTTAACCTATCCGATCCTGGCAATAACCCTCAAAAATACCATCGAGAGTTCCTCCGTTCCCGTCTCCGTTTCCGTTCCACTACAAGTCACCAACCACCACTGGATCAAAAAATATCCCCCCGTCGTCTGTTTGTCAAATATATCCGTTTGTAACGGAACGGAACTGCCGTTTTCAAGGAGAAATTAATTTCCCCGTCTTCTCCAGAATATATACACATATATATATCACGCCAAAGACGGTTCCTACCTTGTTGAGATTTGTTGTTTCCTTTTTTATATTCAGACGAGTATTTGACTATTTCAATATTTTATTGTACATCCATCCATCCATCATATTTTCACAACTAGATTTTCTTCACATACACAACAAACCAAAATGTCCGACTCAGGCACCGTTATCCCGTCAACACACCCGCCTCCTTCGCCCTCAACCTCCTTAAAACAACAATCGCCCGCCGGAATCGACAATGACCCGAACGTCCCATTCACACCATCTCGAGACTTCATTCTCGCTTTCTCCGCTCTCATGTCCTTGGCCATGGCAGTGGCTCTCGATGCGACAACACTCTCCGTTGCTCTTCCTACTATGAGCAAGCAGATTGGAGGAACGGCGTTACAGGCGTTTTGGTCGGGGACTTCGTTTTTGTTGGCTAGTGCTGTTGTTCAGCCTACCATTGCTGCGCTGAGTTCTGTTTTTGGGAGAAAGAATGTGAGTTTTTTTACATACAATGCATCCTTGTTTTTTTTGGGATTCTGGAAGCTTTGAAACTAACGAGCATAGCTTATTTACATCACCATTGTCCTATTTTTTGCCGGCTCGTTAATCGCCGCGCTGGCCGGGAACTTTAATGTGGTTATCGCTGGCCGGACAATCCAGGGGATGGGCGGTGGCGGCCTTTTGTCACTTAGTGAAATGGTGGTGACCGATCTTGTCCCCTTGGCTGTCAGAGGCCAATACTTTTCCATTCTCTCAGCTATTTGGGCGATCGGGACCGTCACTGGGCCAATGGTCGGTGCCGGATTCGCAGAGAATGTCTCGTGGAGATGGATCTTCTGGATTAACCTTCCTCTTATCGGAATTGCTAGTATCATGGTGTTTTTCTTCCTTAACCAGGCGCCACTTCCTGGCAATTTTGCTACTAAGCTTAAGAGGGTTGACTGGGTCGGTTCTTTCGTTTTCACGGTTGGTTCTGCTAGTTTCCTATTTGGGTTGTCCACTGGTGGTGTTATGTATGAATGGTCGTCATGGAGATGTTTGCTTCCCATGATTCTCGGATTCATCCTGATGGTTGCTTTCCTTTATTGGGAATTCAACTATGCTGTCGAACCACTTATTAACCGTGGTCTATTCAATAACTGGTCAGTTATTGTTGCCTTTATCCACTCGATTCTTCATGGCGCTTTACTTTGGTCAATCTTGTACTTCGTCCTACTATACTACCAGGGCGTCAAGTTCTACTCCCCTATAACCTCCTCTCTCGCCGCCCTCCCCGAGACTCTAACCGTGGCCCCCGCCGCCTCAGCCGTCGGATTCATCGCCGCCCGTACCGGTAAATACCGCTGGGCCATCTGGATCGGCTGGGCCTGCACCACTCTCGGCTGTGGTCTTCTCCTCCTCCTAGAACCCGAGACGTCCATCCCGCAATGGATCTTCCTCAACTTCCCCGTCGGTCTCGGCACCGGCATGTTATTCCCCGCCACTGCCCTCGCCATCCAAGCCGCCTGTGCCCCTGAACTCAACGACCAAGCCGCCGCTTTCTTCTCCTTCCTTAGAACCTTTGGTCAAGCTATCGGCGTTGCTACTTCTGGTGTGATTTTCCAGAATGCCTTTAAGAGTGAATTGAAGAAACTTCCTGTTTGGAGTGCCCAGGCTGGTCAGTTATCTCAAGAAGCTACTGGGGTTGTTGAGATCATCAAGGCTATGGCGGAGTCGGCGGAGAAGACGCAGTTGGTGGCGGCTTATAATAAGGCGTTACATGCTATTTATTATGAACTACTTGCTTTTGCGGCGGTTGCGTTGTTGTTGGCATTGACTATGAAGGGATACAGTCTAGATCAAAAGCACACGACGAACCAGAAACTTCTAGAAAAGGGCCGTGAATCAGACGCCGAGATGCTGGAGGAAAAGTAGATTAGGATTTGTTTTATTACAAGGCGGATGGATAATCGATAGAATAATGTAATGTTGCTATAATGAATTGGAAATAAAGTCTCTATCAAACATGTTATATCTATCTACCCTTCATAAGTCAACCAAGCAAAAGTCAAAACAGCCATCCAAACAACCCGCCACAACGTCGAAAGAAGCTCCCGTATAAGAAACGAAACCGTGATACGCTGTCTAGGACCCCCAGCCGCCCGCCAATTCGACGACTCGCCCACCCCTCCAAACAGATTATCCCTCCCAATTTCAATCCTCGGCCCCGACGACTTCGCCCACGTCCATGGCGCAGGCCGTACACCGTCAGCCGAAGAGGATACACTTGATGAGCCCCGCTGTTTAGCTTTGCCCAGGTACGGGGAATTCCGAGAAGATCCTGATGATGAATAGCCTCCTGAAGAGGCGCCTTGGTTGGCGTAGGGAGACGCCTCAATGTCGTCTTTTTTATCTCGGTATGCGGGGAGGAAAGATGGAGAGCGGCGACGGGTGGGATTGGATGAGACGGGGTCGATGTGGAAGGGGGTTAGGTTTAATATGGGGACGAGGAAGGCTCGGATGGCGAGAGTTGCGGTGGTGAAGAGGGCGAGGTAGATGTAGGCGAAGTATGTCTTTATTTGGTTGGGGAGGAGACAGAGGTGGGTTTGTACGGTTGCTAGACGGTCGGTGGCTGTGGATTCTAGAGTTGATGAGGCATCGGCGGATATGGGGTTCCAGAGGGATACCATTAGGAAACCTGGCGTGGGAACACCCATGGCCATGCTGATGGATTTCACTGTGATTTCGCGGACGTGGCCTTTAGCTTCTGAGTGGACTACCTCACAGTAATCATGGTCATCACCCGAGAAAACATGAACAACATTCCCAATCGAGGAAACAAGCCGGATGGAATCTTCCTCACTTAGGACATTCTGATATTGATAACCCGCCGACACCGAAATGGCATTCGCATGGTCCACGATCCGCCCGTTTTCCTCCTTGGGGTGCGCCGACGGTGGAGAGTGTTCACGGAGAGGACCACATGGGGTGCCGGGGGCTCGATAGAGAGGGACGTGGGTTAATAGGAGGGTAGGTAGATCGGAGAGACCGGTGGTGTTGTGGACTTGTGGGGCGGGCGATGATACGGCGTCGGCGTCCTCGATTACTTGGTCGAATTTGAAGCCGGGGTTTCCAGACCAGAAATTAAGAGAGTCGGCGATGGCGTTGAGTTTGGTTTCTTTTACGGTGGATAGAAACTCGCGTGATGGGCCCCAGATGGGTTCGAGGATATCAGATGCCGCGCGATCCGATGTCCCCGCGGATAAAGAGACCGTGTCCACGCTAACGACACTGTGGTTCCCAATGACATCCACCCGATTCGGTTCCCCAAAATACGTTCTAAACCGATCTCTCACTGGAATCTTCACATCCGAGCCAAACCCCAAGTCATGATTCCCCGGCAAACTAGCCACAACCTTCCTCCCCCCTCTCGCATCATAAGCCGCGCCACCTTCTTCATACGGTTTAAAGTATATATCACTGAACCTTCTATACTCTCGCAGCCAGTAATCCTCTCCATAATGTTTCAACCACCCCTTCACATGACTAGCTTCGTTCCCCGGGTGTGGTTTCGCCCAGGCGGCGTCGGAGAAGTCGCCGTGGGCTGTCTTCCATTCACGACCACCGTCGAAGAGGTCGCCGAGGAAGAAGAGGGAGTCGGGGGATAGTTGCGCTTGGAGCTGGGAGTACCCGCGGCGAAGGTAGTTGTCGGTGATTTGCATTGTGAGGGGGTTGATGGGCCAGGGACGACCGGGGTAGGAGTGTGGGTCGATTAGTTGAGGGTCTGCGATGAAGATGAGATGGTGGGGGTTTGCGCCGGCAGGCTGTATGGTTGTTAGTTTGATTCTTTACTCTTATGACTTTGTAATAACGTACCCATTCCTCCCATTTATCCCATAAACACCGATTCACTTTATAATAGAAGACCCATCTCTCCCCCCTAAGCAACACAATAACCCAAACCAACACCATCAAATGTGGAAAACTCAAGATGTTCCTCAAGCTCATATTCCGCGCCACATACTGCACCCTCCGCCAAGCTCTCTGTCCGGCCGCCAACAAAGCCGGGACACCCGCCCTCTTAACCAGTCGAAACAAATTCGTCGACGCCTCGGTCGTCAACCCAAGACACTCTGTAAGTGGCGAAGTTGAACTCCCATGGTCAAAGGGGTTCTTCTTGTCGAGACCGCCAGGGCGTGGTGCATTACGAGCTGATTGAATCATGGTGTTAAGTCGAGGGGTATATATATATCAAGAACGGAACTCGGGTTACGTGATCGTCTCGCTGAGTCGTGGAATTGGTTTGGCACCTGCAGATGCGTCTAGACGAGCTAGCTAACGTGAAGCTACGTGGTGATCATGCGTGTGGGCTCGTCTATCGACCCGCGCTATGGAAACAAATAAAAAAAAAGGAATTAAACAAGATTACCAACACAAATATCTATGTACATACACCAACAAAAAACAAAAACCAAAAAAAGTCGCAGGGAAATCTCAATGCGCTTCAAATGCGCCAANGCTAGCTAACGTGAAGCTACGTGGTGATCATGCGTGTGGGCTCGTCTATCGACCCGCGCTATGGAAACAAATAAAAAAAAAGGAATTAAACAAGATTACCAACACAAATATCTATGTACATACACCAGCAAAAACAAAAACCCAAAAAAAGCCGCAGGGAAATCTCAATGCGCTTCAAATGCGCCAAGTCAATACTCAAAAGCCACGAAGCTCACCTCGCCAGGTCTGGCCCGGCCGCAGCTATACCCTTGTCTCCACGCACGCAAGCACGTTAACCCTAGTATACATATGCATCTGCAGCCAGGTGCAGAAAACGGCCGAAAATGGAAAGTTGGGAAGACGACGTCACTTTGGGAATGAAGTCAAAAAAGTAAAAAGAGTGGAGTCTGGAATTGGATATCCAGATCCAACCGAATTTGTTGACCACGATGGGATTCGAACCCACAATCTTTTGATTCGTAGTCAAACGCCTTGCCATTGGGCCACGCGGCCGGTTGTTGTTGAAAAGAGGAGGTTTATTCGGGGTTTTGTGGAGTTGGAAGCGGAGATTTCGGGTGGCGAGGCCGGAGGATGGGTCTAGGATGGCGGACTTAGCCGGTAGATGGCCCGTAGATTCCGGTTATCCATCTTATCGATAACAAAGCCTCAATTGTCATTCCACCAAACAATGCTATTTGCCCTGGATTCTGCCACTTTAGGCTCCATTCCGCTCCGGGCCTCCCTAGACAAAGCGGAGTCTCCGGTATTCAAAACCCTCCGTAACCCTGACATTATCTCCAATTTGAAAAGTTTGCACACATGTCATAAATCACAAATCATGAAAAATTGAGTAAAAAAGCGCATTCCTGTTTAAGCTATGAAATATAGCCATCTAACTAGAAGCCAAAAGTAAACCAATCACCGACTCGTGCATCCACCAATTTTGTTGAGACACAAGGAAAAAACAAAAAAAGAACTAAAAAGCAAACCCAAACCAAAATCCAATTTGAATCGTAACAGCCCAGAAACAAATGCGAAGTGAGGTTGTCAGTCGGAGATATCCGACCAAAAGACAACTCCTCGTGGAAAAAAACAAATGCTCAAGGAAGGCGGTATCTAGAAAGATAGCCGAGTCCTTCTCAGGAGATGCTATTAATGCTGATGTAAAATAATAAAGGAAAGATGTAAGAATGCTTAGTTCTTCTCGTTCTTCTCAGAACCAGAGTCACTGGCGGAGAAAGTCTTGCGGCTGCGCATGTACTGGTTGATCTCGGCAGTGTAGAACTCATTGTCACCGGCAACATCGCCCTCCTTGAGCGAACGGTCCTGCTCATTGGCGATCCACTCGGCCTTAAGGTCGCGGATCTTCTCGGAGTGGTCGAGCTCGGGGTTGTAGCTCTTGGCAACACCGCGCCACACCTCCCAGCGGGAAAGATGGGCGGGGTGAACGGCAATACCGTGGTACTCGGACTCGCGACCAGACATGATGTAGTTCCAGCGGCGCTCCTGCTCCTTGAGATCCAGACCGGTGGTGTCGGGAAGGAAGGCCCAGGTGAGGACCATACCGGCCAGACCGAACCAGGGGACAAAGTAGAACTTGGTCTGGTCATCAATGTAGTTGTAAAGGACGGAGGCCAGAAGGGCACCAGCCTTACCCAGGCAGGCGGAGAAACCGTGGGCGGAGGCACGGACCTGGGTGGGGAAGACCTCACCGGCCACGAGGAAGGTGACGGAGTTGGGACCGAACTGGTTGAAGAAGGAGGAAAGGAAGTACATGGCCTGGAAAGCGTGGATGTGGGCAGGCTCCTTGAAGTACTCGAACTTGAAAGCGGGGATGACGAAGAAAAGGAAGCAGGCGAAGAAACCGACCTGCTGCATCATCTTGCGACCGTACATCTTGTGATCAATGAAGAAAGAGGCAAGGTAGTAACCGCACATGGAGACAACAATGTTGATCAGAGACCACTTCCACTGCTCAAGAAGAGAGTCGGGGTTGTCGGAAATGACCTTGATGAAAGCAGACTGGAAGAGCTTGTTACCGTAGAAGAAGACATCGTTGGCGAACCAAGCACCGGAGGTAGCAAGGAGACGGCCACCGAAGTGGTTGAAGCAAGACTTC
>JSUI01005972.1:0-14490 GCA_000833645.1 Huntiella omanensis | reverse complement strand
CCTACACATCTCGGTCCGCATATAAGACACATTCCATTCCCGTATTCTGTCTCATTGATAGTTTGGTTTCTCGATTCGAAAACTCTGTTTTCTATTACACACGTATTAATCAGTCCCTGTAGATCGTCTCATAATATTAGGTTAGGAACAATAAGGTGCCAGATCAGACTTGTAATCGAACATCCAGACAGGTCTCTCGAACGTTATACGCGAATTTCGAGGTTGATAGATTGAACATATATATTATCAATCACCATGCATATATTTTCTTGAGCCTTCATTTCTATACCGTTTTACACACTTGCCCAGTCACATGTCTTTATCAAGCCTGTGGTCTGTGTAACCGACGACACTACCCTCGCTGTTCAGAATTATGGGGTCACAACACAGACTAAAGCGCAGCTTAGTCGTTCTACTCTCTACATTACTGGATCGGCTTTCTCGGAGAGCTTTGTCCAGTCTTTTCCGACTCCCCCGACGGCAACGGCAAAGAAGACAGCAATGTCGCGTATCTGCAACAATTGCTTGCGTGATTTTTGCACGACGCTTATTTTACACTGCAACCAGTGCAGAGACTTTGATTTTTGCTTCCAATGTGCTTTCTAGGTCGAGCATAGCCAGCACCCCCAGCGCAGGTTCTTCACTCTAGACGACTTGAAGCTTCCTGCACAGGTTCATAAGGCCTTGTGTACGTAAGGTTCTGGCTAAAGTGCGGAGGTTATGCCAGTACCACTGCGCCAAAAGGATGAATTCTTTAGTCTTTGTTATCAGTTATAGTAATATCAGTGATCATAGGTTTATAACATCTGCTATGCAGAGTCCCTAACCGGAACTTCCAGATAGAATACAATCTGACATTACCCCATCTCAAACACTTAGATGCAAGAATTCACCACCTTCAACTCTAAAGCTCTTGAATTTAGCGGACGTATGTGGATGTATAGTATGCAATCAAACACATATCAACCAGCAGGTATGTATTCCGATGGAGTATCCCGGCCACTGCGTCCGTAAAGTCGAGTACAGTTTGCTAAAATTCTCAAACTTGTGTACAAACACACACGCTGGGTTTCTCTTTATGACGGAGTTTACCCTAACTTACCCGAGAACATGAATGTTTCTATTTCTCTATGTCTCTGTTGCTACCTAGCTCTATTGCTCTGAACGGGCGTTTTACTGCATTAGCACATAACCTAACGACATGAAGTCACTTTTCGGCATAGGGCTAAGCAAGTGATTTGCCCGCCTTTGATAACGAGATTAGGCGAGAGGCCAACTCGAGGGAGTCCAGATGCTAGTACTTTTGTGGAGGGGTCAAAGGTATCTCGATCAAACTTGCCCTCGTCGTACTCGTCGAGCTCGCCTCGTCATCCGATCATCCAATGAACGATAACTGGGACATATAATAGGGTTAGGGTGACAGATGACGTTTGTTCCCCTGGTCAGAAAAGTGGGCTGGTATGTACAGGGGTTTAAGTGCTTCCGTAATAGGAAATATGGCCCTGCCTCGTAGTTACCCTAGGTAGTGTAAAACTGAGGTACAGCGCTTATTTCCAAACATTTGAAGGTCCCTTGGTTCTTGTTTGGCTTGCATACAAATCTATCTATACACATTCACACCTTATTCTGGTAAAGGTGGATGTCTCGATAGTTACCAGAATTGGTGGCACCTTGTGTACTATCAGAAGGTCGGTGCTGCGTCCTAAGGTCGAATCATGACCGTAAAGAGGTGTACGATGATAAATAGGGCCATAGTGTCAGCCTCTGCCCTGTCTGGTGGCTGCTCGCTAAGTGTTCGTTCTCAATGTATAAGGAATTGCCTCCTATATAGTCCCTGGTACAACAGCACTAGTAACAAAGTCCAAAGGTTCCACTTCTTTTTGGTGCAGTGGTATGCTGATGCCTCCCAGTCCGTCAGTTGTGTAATCTGATCCTCTGGCTACTAGAGCCATCAGCTATTATATCAAGGGATGGTCGAGAAGATTGACCGGACAGGTTCGTCCCTGCCAGTCTCTACTGTATTGAATGTACATAGGTATCTCGGCCTCATCTGTTGCTTGATAATGAATCAAAAGATAACCCTCGTCATGCTTTGATTCTTCAGTAGCCTAATCGCCCGTTGTCTGTATTCCTACATGCAAGCAGGCTTCTGGCAGCGAATTTCCCGTTCGCGGCCAACATCTGACACATTGAATGATCCCTATCTAGGGTTACAGAGGTTGGCTGACCCTATCACGTGAGACCCAAAAGTTTTCCAAAACCCACATAAACGCAATTTGGCGTATTATTGACCACATACGACCATAGCCTGCGGAAAATACGGGGTCCCGTCTGCTCCCCCATAGTCAAGCCGCAGAGCGCTGGATTAGTAGTACGGTGGGTGACCACGTGCGAATACCCGGTGTTGTATGTCTTTTTGTGCTTTTTGAACAGCCTGTGACCTGTTCTTGACAAGGCTTTCTTCGCCATTAGTCGTGGCGGTTTTTTTTGTAGCGACTGTTTTCAAGCGAGCCATCCTCCTCCACCTTGCCGGATATATCCGCGGCAAAGTAGCGTGTGTTGTCGTCACGGCCACAATTTGGTAATCCGGTCAGTGAACATTACCGTGCCTGGGAGCCTGTATGCTAATTGTGCTTTGCGTCGTGGCGCTGGGGATAAAAAATCTAACCGACAACATGATATCATGTCGTTGATGGAGTCCGCTCTTAGAGCTTGTACCAGAACATTTGGCGTGTAGGAGGTCGTGACGGTTTGTATCTCTTCAATGTATCACGCTACTCTAAGAGAAAGTTCATCACGGGTAACATATCGTGGCCGTAGTTACGTAAGCAAACCATTTCTAGCCATTATCAGGCACTTTAATTTACAAGCTTCTCACGGGAAAAGGAATACATGGCAAAGACAAGCAAACCTGAACATGTGACATTAAAACAACGAAGCGTACAGCCAATTTTAACTAGAAATAGCGACTCCCGTGTGCTTAAGTATGGAGATCACGGCGGATATCCGAATATAGGAAGAGGCCAACATGTCTGTATTGGATACGTTTAGGTCACCAGACGTTCAGTATCCATCTAGAAAATGATAGAAGGAGGGAAGGGTGGATAGACTATATGCCCAAGACATCCGCTACCCGTCAACTATCATAGTTGGTAAGCACCTAGCCAGATATTGCTCCACAGCTCACCACATCATCCACAATCCTTTGAATAGAGCGCCGTTGTGGCGTCAAAACACAGCAAACCCATATGCCCGTAGGCTTCAAGGCACAAAGCACAGCAGCATTGTAATTTGATTGGCGTTGATCTTACTATAAGCGATCCTCAGGAATCGCAAACTAACTAGATGACGGCCCAGGACTAACGTCCACTATCATGTCCATCCATCCGAATGACCGTCCTGCCCAACTGAACATCTTAGCAATTAGATACCGAAACTGAGCCCGTGGGCCTCGACACATACCCTGCTGTGCTGTAGTTGCCACCACCAGGTTCATACCCGCGCTATCCATGGTACAAGATAAAACCAAACCACCTAGTCCGATTCCTACTCAGACTGTGAGGGGCCCCGAGATGGCACGCCATTAAATTGTCTCGTTTGTCCTGACAACAATTTCGTTGTCAATAACCTCGCGCCATCTCAGAATGTGAGACTTGTCAAGGCAGCGCTTTCCCTTGTCCGCACAGTCACCGCAAACATTCAAGGTGCCGCTACCGCAAATGCCGCAATTCCAATGTTCGTCCATCAACTGGNAACTAGATGACGGCCCAGGACTAACGTCCATTATCATGTCCATCCATCCGAATGACCGTCCTGCCCAACTGAACATCTTAGAAATTAGATACTGAAACTGAGCCCGAGGGCCTCGACACATACCCTGCTGTGCTGTAGTTGCCACCACCAGGTTCATACCCGCGCTATCCATGGTACAAGATAAACCCAAACCACCTAGTCCGATTCCTACTCAGACTGTGAGGGGCCCCGAGATGGCACCCCATTAAATTGTCTCGTTTGTCCTGACAACAATTTCGTTGTCAATAACCTCGCGCCATCTCAGAATGTGAGACTTGTCAAGGCAGCGCTTTCCCTTGTCCGCACAATCACCGCAAACATTCAGGGTGCCGCTGCCGCAAATGCCGCAATTCCAATGTTCGTCCATCAACTGGGACTTACAAATGTAGCAGGGAATCAGGTGTGCGGGGCCTGAGGCGGGGAACACGATGGTCGGGAGTCGCCCAGCCGGGTATCCACTCGGGTTCATGGCCGCAATGGCCTGCACCGTAGCGCTGCGAAACTTGGAGAGGGCAATGCAAGTTTCTTCCTCGGAGGTAGCCGAGTCGAGATCCGCCAGTGCTTCAGCCTCGGGGGAGATCTCGTCTGAGATCTCCGGCTCGGCCTCATAGAGGATAGACCGAGTGAGTTCCTCAAGAGGCTGGTTGGCGTCGGTAGCTTGAGGCTCAGCCAAGTCCACAATGCGAAGCGTCACCTTTTTGGTAGCCTCAGCCGCATTGTACAGCTGTTTAAAGCTGTCATCAGAGTCCAGGGTGATATATGTGGCAGCTAAGTCACAATACCACTGAACACCACGAGCATCAGAAAGGACGGTAGGAATTCTGGTGTTAATCTTGACGGTCAAGATTGTTAGTAAACGGTTCCTTCGTCAAATAACGTCAACACTACTTACCATGTTCTCAATCCCGGCTCTGGTGCAGCGAGAAAGAGGGAGATCGATGCATGTAGTGGTTCCATTGACAGACACCGCAAACATGACAACGATGAGTTGCGAGGGGCAAAGGGGAGCAGTGATTGAGTCCATGATGAAGGTAGTTAAGACCGATTAAGTATCAAGGAAGGCAGCAACGATTGTGATGGGTGGGTGGGCCTTGCAAGCAATGACAGAGCAAGTGTACTTGTCTTAATTTGAATGAATCAACAAACACAGTCAGGTGTTTGTCAAAGGGCGAGATTGAAGTGAGACAACTGTAACGAAGACCTTGATTAGCAGTGTTTGACAACAGGTAAGTGGTCAGGCAATAGAACCAACAAAAACGAGTTCGTAAGTGTAGGCAACAGGACAGGAGGCAGAGGTCTCAATCACGTACAGGCAAAAAGTTTTCAATGTTCGGCAACAGAATGTGAAACAGCTAGCAAGTTCAACAAATGTGTGTTTATCCTGAAATGTACACAGATTGAGTGATGGAAAAGCGACTTTGACTTGTTTGGCGGAAGAGAAAGGAGGAGAAAAGGAAGAGGAGAATGAAGGCTTGGATCTCTGGATTAAATAGACGAACTGGCTGGGTAAGGTGGGGGCATTTGATTTGTAAACACACTGCAAAACATGGAAGCATTGACTGCGGCAAGAAGGAGATTACGTTGGTGATGTGTCATGTTGATACTCTAGGTAGGCGTACCAATGGCTATTTCAGTGGGTGATGCACTATTCTCTTGTTGACCTAGCAGGTGATGGGGAAATGAAAAGCCTATGGCGTCAAGCTATTACGAAGTACAGTTAGGAAGGAAGGGATAACAAAACACAGAAGGAAGTTTAGTCACGGAAGTAGGTGACAAGTGGGTTTAAACAGCAAACAATTTGATTGGCAGGTCGGGATAGATTAGGCAACGGTGGAGCAGTTAGCCATGAACACCAAGGCGGCGCCAAACCAACTTACGTAAATACCATTCATCGGGTATTAGAGCTGTAAGTGGCATCAGTGTCGTTCGGCTGCGATGTCGCTGCAGACAAGCTGATTGCGGCTTTGTCTCCGCTGTGGAGTTGATAAAGTACATCCACATGTTGTGAATGGGTAGCAAGATTCGCAGCATGTTGTTTGAAAACATGTTCATGGTCTACACTGACGATAGCGGCGTCGTTCATGGAGCTCGATGTCCTTTGTCGGCATGTCGGTGTCTTGGGTTCAGCGCTTTCATGCCCAATGAAGCCATTTCAACAGATGGGCATCAGCATTCACATCCCCGGGAAATGTGGCCCAGGCGGCAATCTGACCAACAGACGTATGTAGTTCCCCTTTCAGCGATTCAAGAAGCATGTGGATTGTACTATGCAGAGCAAGTCCCCGCACTGTGTGTACAGCGTAGACACGATCAATGTTGAACTGGTGTTATTTTGTAAAGTGTCTCGGGCTGGACATTTCGAAAGGGGGCGTGAGGGGAGGAAAAAGAGATCCTACTTGTTGACAGGTAGGGGGTGGCTTTAGCAATTCTTTTCCGGTAGATGAAGCTGCTTAGAGAAGAGTGTTCTTGTATGTTTATGGGTCGGTGTTCATGTATAGGTACTTGCGTGACGAGACACTGGTCATATTGAAAAAGAGAAGATGTACATACAATGGCCTGAGTTCCCTTTTGATAGATTCTGGAATGATGCCGCTAAATCGGCTGTCTTTCTGGTGTCATCATGGATCTGTAGTTCTCGTTGTGGTAGGTTGGTCTGCTTGTAGTTGGTAAGTATTAGATCATGCATGTAGTAAAGATAGTTCACTTGCGACGTCATGCATGTAAGACAGAACTGCTAGGTTCATTTTGATGTTCGGTTCTTTCGTAGGGTTCATCCAACATCAACCATTGGCCGGTGCTGTGTTTATGTTCCCAAATCTCACCATATTCTCCCAGCATATATCATCAGCAAGGATAGGCCTCTCTTGAGGTGGTTTAACAACCAACCAGACAGAAGGGTGTGCCTCCAATTAGGTCCACCCCCTTCCATGAACGAGCCCCCGACTATCTCGGCGGTTCAGTGGGCTGCACTGTAACTACAGAGGAGTTCACTGAACGAAGATTGTCTGAAACTTTTCGCCCTTTCCGTTTCTCTCCTCTTTATTCTTCTTCTTTCTTCATCAATACAATCACAATAACTCGAGTCAATCGCATTGCGCAACTTCTTATTTCATCACACACTTCTTTTTTGAAACTAGATCAATCAACAACAATGACTTACAACAAAATGCACACTAACGATAACTGTCCCGCTTCCTCTCGCTCTATGGGTGGTCGTTCGTTCCTTCCATCGTGGCTTTCGACCCNTGTAGGGTTAGGGTTGACAGCAACAGAGAGCGAGGCGGCTAACCTGTTGAACAAATGTGTTTTTGTCTTCCAATGGGTACATATTTAGTGACATGAACGTGACTTTGAGGTATTCCGAACACGAGAGTGGAGGAGGAAAGGAAAAGGAACATGGGGCTCTGGATCTATGGGTTAAATCGGCGATTAACTTGGGCATGGTAGGACAACTTGGTTGGTAAACTCACTACAAAGAATGGAACCGTTGACTGTAACAAGAATAAGATAGCGTTGGTGCTGTGTCTGGTAGATCGTCTTGACATGGCGCGCCCATAGCTATCTCCGTGGATAGTGCGCTAGTTTGTTATTGACCAACTGGGCAACGACGAAATGGATGACCTATGGTATGAAGATGTTGCGAAATATAGTTAGGGAGGAATAGACTACAAAACCAGCAGAGTGAGCTCAGTTACGGCAGTAAACGACAACTGGGTTCGAATGTAAATCAAGATAATGGGTAGGTCGAGATGGATCAGGCCAGCATGGAGTCAACAGGAAGAAAACCTACGCAACTACGATTGATGAGGTATTAGAGCTGGGAGGGGCGTTAGTGTAGTTTGGCTACGATGGCGTCGTAGGCAAGCTGGTCGCGGGTCTTCTGTGGCCTCGGCGTTGGCCAAGTACATACGACATTTAGGGGTATCCAGAACCGGGGCACTTTTGCTGAAGACACGCTATTCACCTATACTGAGGATAGCGGAGTGGTTTATAGGTTTCAATAGCTGTTGTTGGAGTGTCTGTCTCTTCTTTTTTAGCAAACTCTCACCTAATGACACCATTTTGATACGATCGGTATATCCATTTTCACTTGCGTCGGAAGGTAGCCCAAGCAGCGGGACGATCAGCATACGTATGTATGTATTTGCACACATATGAATGTATGTGGTTTACCGGCCGGCTGTTGCACATGCAGATCAACTGTGGTCCGGAAAGGAATTACTGCGCATTGTGTGTACAGCGCAGATATGATCAACGTTGAACTGGTGTTATTTTGTACAGTGTCTCGGGCTGGACATTTCGAAAGGGGGCGTGAGGGGAGGAAAAAAGAGATCCTACTTGTTGACAGGTAGGGGGTGGCTTTAGTAATTCGTTTTGGGCAGATGAAGCTGCTAAGAGAAGAGTGTTCTTGTATGTTTATGGGTCGCTATTCATGTGTAGGTACATTTGTGATGAGACACTAGTCTTATTGAAAAAGAGAAGATGTATAATGACCTGAGTTCCCGTTTGAAAGATTCTGGAATGATGCCGCTAGATCGCCTGTCTTTCTGGTGTCATCATGGATCTGTAGTTCTCGTTGTGCTAGGTTGGTCTGCTGGTAGTTGGTAAGTATTAGATCATGCATGTAGTGAAGATCGTTCACTTCCGACTTCATGCATGTAAGAACTGCTAGGTTTATTTTGGTGTACGGTTCTTTCGTAGGGTTCAGCCAACCTCAACCATTAGCCGGTGCTGTGTTTATGTTCCCGGATCTGACCATATTCTCCCGGCATCTATCATCAGCAAGGATAGGCCTCTCTCGAGGTAATCTCACAACCAACCAGACAAGAGGGTGTGCCTCCAATTAGGTCCACCCCCTTCCATGAACGAGCCACCGACTATTTCGGCGGTTCAGTGGGCTGCACTGTAACTACAGAGGAGTTCACTGAACGAAGGTTGTCTGAAACATTTCGCCCTTTCCGTTTCTCTCCTCTTTCTTCTTCTTCTTTCTACATCAATACAATCACAATAACTCGAGTCAATCGCATTGCGCAACTTCTTTTTTGAAACTAGATCAATCAACAACAATGACTTACAACAAAATGCACGCTAACGACAACTGCCCCGCCTCCTCTCGCTCTATGGGTGGTCGCTCGTTCCTTCCATCGTGGCTTTCGATCCCGTGGTCTTCACGTACCGAGCGTCATCGGATCCCATCGTACGGCAACAAACCCGTCCGTTTGACGCTTGGGGGGTTGGATCAGCGTTGGGAGTACTCGTTCGTCCGGCCCATAGAGTTAGAGGACAAGGGAAAGGAAGGTTTGAGNCCGCAATGGCCTGCACCGTAGCGCTGCGAAACTTGGAGAGGGCAATGCAAGTTTCTTCCTCGGAGGTAGCCGAGTCGAGATCCGCCAGTGCTTCAGCCTCTGGGGAGATCTCGTCTGAGATCTCCGGCTCGGCCTCATAGAGGATAGGCCGGGTGAGTTCCTCAAGAGGCTGGTTGGCGTTGGTAGCTTGAGGCTTAGCCAAGTCCACAATGCGAAGCGTCACCTTTTTGGTAGCCTCAGCCGCATTGTACAGCTGTTTAAAGCTGTCATCAGAATCCAGGGTGATATACGTGGCAGCTGAGTCGCAGTACCATTGAAGAACACGAGTATCAGAAAGGGCGATGGCAAACATGGTGTTGACCTTGACGGTCAAGATTGTTAGTAAACGGATACTTCGTCAAATAACGTCAACTCTACTTACCATGTTCTCAATCCCGGCTTTGGTGCAGCGAGAAAGAGGGAGATCGATGCATGTAGTCGTTCCATTGACAGACACCGCAAACATGACAACGATGAGTTGCGAGGGGCAAGGGGAAGCAGTGATTGAGTCCATGATGAAGGTAGTTAAGACCGATTAAGTATCAAGGAAGGCAGCAACGATTGTGATGGGTGGGTGGGCCTTGCAAGCAATGACGGAGCAAGTGTATTTGTCTTAGTTTGAACGAATCAACAAACACAGTCAGGTGTTTGTCAAAGAACGGGATTGAAGTGAGACAACTGTAACGAAGACCTTGATTAGTAGTGTTTGACAACAGGTAAGTGGTCAGGCAATAGAACCAACAAAAACGAGTTCGTAAGTGTAGGCAACAGGACAGGAGGAAGAGGTCTCAATCACGTACAGGCAAAAGGCTTTCAATATTCGGCAACAGAATGCGAGACAGCTAGCAAGTTCAACACAGATGTGTTTATCCTGAAATGCGTACAGATTGAGCGATAGAAAACCGACTTTGAGTTGTTTGGAGGAAGAGAGAGGAGGAGAAAAGGAAAAGGAGAATGGAGGCCTGGATCTATGGATTAAATAGACGAACTGGCTGGGCAAAGTGGGGGCCTTCAGCTGGTAAACAGACTGAAAAACATGGAAGTATTGACTGAGACAAGAAGGAGATTACGTTGGTGATGTGCCCGGTATATCCTCTAGGTAGGCGCGCAAATGGAGACTTCAGTGGGTAATCCACTATTTTGGGGTTGATCTAGCACTTGAAGGCGAAATGAATGACCTATGAACTCAAGATGAGGCCAAATACAGTTGGGAAAGAAGGGATAGCAAAACACAGAAGGAAGTTCAGTCACGGAAGTAGGTGACAAGTGGGTTTAAACAGCAAGCAAGTTGGTTAGCAGGTCGGGATAGATTAGGCAACGGTGGAGCAGTTAGCAATGAACACCAAGGCGGCGCTAGCCCAACTTACGTAAATACCATTCATCGGGTATTAGAGCCGTAAGTGGCATCAGTGTTGTTCGGCTGCGATGTCGCTGCAGACAAGCTGATTGCGGCTTTGTCTTCGCTGTGGAATTGACAAAGTACATCCACATGTTGTGAATGGGTAGCAAGATTCGCAGCATGTTGTTTCAAAACATGTTCATGGTCTACACTGACGATAGCGGCGTCGTTCATGGAGCTCGATGTCCTTTGTCGGCATGTCGGTGTCTTGGGTTCAGCGCTTTCATGCCCAATGAAGCCATTCCAACAGATGGGCATCAGCATTCACATCCCCGGGAAATGTAGCCCAGGCGGCAACCTGACCAACAGACGTATGTAGTTCCCCTTTCGGCGATCCAAGAAGCATGTGGATTGTACTATGCAGAGCAATTCCCCGCACTGTGTGTACAGCGCAGACACGATCAATGTTGAACTGGTGTGATTTTGTACAGTGTCCCAGGTTGTACATTTCAAAGGGGGTGTGAGGGGAAGAGAAAAGAGATTCTACTTGTTGACAGTTAGGGGTGTGGTTTTAGTAATTCTTTTTCGGTAGATGAAGCTGCTAAGAGAAGAGTGTTCTTGTATGTTTATGGGTCAGTGTTCATGTATAGGTACTTGCGTGACGAGACACTTGTCATATTGAAAAAGGGCAGATGTACAATGGCTTAAGTTCGCTTTGCAGAGAATCTTGAATCACGCCGCTGGAGGACGTGCCATTCTGGTATCATCACGGAACTGTAATTATATCTGTCATATGCTTGTCTGTTTGGATTTTGTATCTTAGGTGATGGATGTAGTATGGTTCGTTCATGTCTGAGTTCATGCATATAAGACAGAATTGTGAGGTTTATTTTGATGTTCGGTTCACTCGTAGGGTTCACCCAACATCAACCGTTGGCCAGTGGTGTGTTTATGTTCCCAGATCTCACCATATCCTCCCGGCATTTCTCATCAGCTAGGATAGGCCTATCCTGAGGTGGTTTAACAGGCAACAACACAGAAGGGTGTGCCTCCAATTAGGTCCACCCCCTTCCATGAACGAGCCATCAACTATTTCGACGGTTCAGTGGACTGCACTGTAACTACAGAGGAGTTCACTGAACGAAGATTGTCTGAAACATTTCGCCCTTTCCGTTTCTCTCCTCTTTCTTCTTCTTCTTTCTTCATCAATACAATCACAATAACTCGAGTCAATCGCATTNTAACGACAGCATTTTGACACGAGCGGTATATCCATTTTCACTTGCGTTGGAAAGTAACCCAAGCAGCGGGACGATCAGCAGATGTATGTATGTATTTGCACACATATGTATGTATGGAGTTTAGCTGCTGGCTGTTGCACATGCAGATCAACTGTGGCCCGGTAAGAAATTCCTGCGCATTGTATGTACAGCGCGGATATGATCAACGTTGAACTGGTTTGGTTTTGTACAGTGTCCCGGGTTGTACATTTCAAAGGGGGCGTCAGGGTAGAAAAAAAGAGACCCTGCTTGTTGAGGGGTAGGGGTGTGGCTTTAGTAATTCGTTTTGGGCAGATGGAGCTGCTGAGAGAAGAGTGTTTTTGTATGTTTATGGGTCGCTATTCATGTGTAGGTACATTTGTGATGAGACACTAGTCTTATTGAAAAAGAGAAGATGTATAATGACCTGAGTTCCCGTTTGAAAGATTCTGGAATGATGCCGCTAGATCGCCTGTCTTTCTGGTATCATCATGGATCTGTAGTTCTCGTTGTGTGAGGTTGGTCTGCTTGTAGTTGGCAAGTATTAGGTCATGCACGTAGTAAAGATCGTTCACTTCCGACTTCATGCATGTAAGACAGAACTGCTAGATTCATTTTGATGTTCGGCTCTTTCGTAGGGTTCACCCAACATCAACCGTTGGCCGGTGCTGTGTTTATGTTCCCAGATCTCACCATATTCTCCGAGCATATATCATCAGCAAGGATAGGCCTCTCTTGAGGTGGTTTAACAGCCAACCAGACAGAAGGGTGTGCCTCCAATTAGGTCCACCCCCTTCCGTGAACGAGCCATTGACGTTTTTGGCGGTTCAGTGGGCTGCACTGTAACTACAGAGGACTCCACTGAACGAAGATTGTCTGAAGCCTCTCGCTCTTTCTGGGTTTCTCCTCTTTCCTCTTTTTCTTTTTGTTCTTTCTTCATCAATACAATCACAGAAACTCGAGTCAATCGCATTGCGCAACTTCTCATTTCATCACACACTTCTCTTTTGAAACTAGATCAATCAACAACAATGACTTACAACAAAATGCACGCTAACGACAACTGCCCCGCTTCCTCTCGCTCTATGGGTGGTCGTTCGTTCCTTCCATCGTGGCTTTCGACCCCGTGGTCTTCACGTACCGAGCGTCATCGGATCCCATCGTACGGCAACAAACCCGTCCGTTTGACGCTTGGGGGGTTGGATAACCGTTGGGAGTACTCGTTCGTCCGGCCCATAGAGTTGGAGGACAAGGGAAAAGAAGGGTTGAGAACGTTGGCTATCCGGGGAGAGGAATGGATTGCGCACGGATGGTGTGTAGCGCGGCAGAAGGGGNCCCGTGGTCTTCACGTACCGAGCGTCATCGGATCCCATCGTACGGCAACAAACCCGTCCGTTTGACGCTTGGGGGGTTGGATAATCGTTGGGATTACTCGTTCGTCCGGCCCATAGAGTTAGAGGACAAGGGAAAGGAAGGTTTGAGAACGTTGGCTATCCGGGGAGAGGAATGGATTGCGCACGGATGGTGTGTAGCGCGGCAGAAGGGGGAAGTTAGGAAAGTGCAGAAGTTGCAAAGAGCGGGAAAGCGGGTCGAGCAAGTGCTCGAAGAGGAACTAGAGGGGTTGGACGATCTTATGGAGCAGAGACGGCGGTGGAAGATGATGAGGAATTATGGCCCATCTAGTCGTGAAGAGATGGCGGGTGCTATGCACATGCATGCGCATACGGAGGCGCTCATCTTACATCAAGAACTAATCGCTGATGCGGAGCGGGCCAAGCGGAACGCAGAGCCCAAGTGGCGTTCGGGGGTATATTCTTGGGTAGACCGGCATTTAGTCAGGAAGCCCAAGAAGCCTCTNTGGAGCAGAGACGGCGGTGGAAGATGATGAGGAATTATGGCCCATCTAGTCGTGAAGAGATGGCGGGTGCTATGCACATGCATGCGCATACGGAGGCGCTCATCTTACATCAAGAACTAATTGCTGAAGCGGAGCGGGCCAAGTGGAACGCAGAGCCCAAGTGGCGTTCAGGAGTACATTCTTGGGTGGACCGGCATTTAGTCAGGAAGCCCAAGAAGCCTCTAGTTGAGGAAGAGACTTGCGCTACGTTGTTGACTATTGAGTATGCTGAGTTGGAGTGGAAACAGCGAAGGGGCATCGCTGTCAACGCCGAACCCAGCATCTCGAAGAAGACAACGCTGAATCGGGGTGAGAAGAAAGTGAAGACTGTAAGATGGGCGTCTGACTTGGAGACCCAGCGGTCAGAAGAGTCTTCCGGGCAAGTGCCTCAGGTTAAAATAGAACAGCAGAGCGGGGTAGTTGTCGAACAATCGTGCAAGGTCAAGAGTACCACAGAGGTAAGTGCCTGCGCAGAACACCTGATAACTAACAGATCACGTGCATCTACAGATACGTTTCAATCTACGTTGACGTCGACTCCGGCTTCGCAAGTAGTCTCCACCGCCACTACGAACGACAACATGCGCTCGCGCATCTCGCAGACTGTTGTTGAGTCTCCTTTGCTAGAAGGGGACTTTGCAGACTTTCTGTTGGGCAAGAATTCGAAGGTGGAGACAAACGCTACCGGAGCGACTGACACAGAGGATGAGATGAGACACAAGTGGGATAAGAAGAAGGAGTTGAGGAAGATGAAGATGGAGAAGTGGCAGCAGCAGTGTAGAGAGGCGGAGGAGAAAGCTCAGGAGCGGGCGAAGATGGGGGGGCTGGTTCACCGGGACTCTGGGTGTTCTCTGGGTA
>JSUI01005971.1:0-14483 GCA_000833645.1 Huntiella omanensis | reverse complement strand
TCTTATACGTCCGTGGTGCCTGGCGACCTCTCTCCGGGAGGTAATTTGTCGGCTGTGTACTGCTTGGTTCATTGATACCCGAAGAAGATACACTAGCAGACTGTTCCGTCGGATAGATATTGGATGAAGTGCGGGGTAGCCGGGATAAGTTGTGTTCGCCTGGAAGTCCCGATGGTAGCAGTTCTGTGGCGGCAAGTTCAGACGGGTTGTAGCTATTGAGGTTGTTCATAGACGCGTAAATTGGCAGTGTCAAGAACTGTTCTGGTTGGAACCCCATCGCAAACTCGGGGGTCGTTCTTGGCTCTTGATTGGGTGCTTCATTCTGTTCAGGGTGGCTTACGACCGAGCGTAGATTATCATGGTGTTGTCTGCGCCTGTACAGTCTCTCACGGTTTGCGGAGGTCGATACTCGGAAGTTGTCGTCAGAGTGAGCACGGGTGGGGTCAATTCGGCCGACCTGTGACACAACAGAGTTGCCCAGATTTGAAAAAGACTGTGTTTCATTTCCGGTTGCGAATATCTGTCGATTTGTAGTCCCGTTGCCGTTGGGTAGATTTGGGTCAATACTGGTGGACATCTCAAAATAAGGTTGGGTGGTATGTCTGTCGACTTGAAACCTTGAAAATCCAGCGGTTAAGGGGTTTCTGGGGTGAATATATTGTTGACCAGGACCGGATTGTTGTTGTTGATGTTCCGGTAGGTGCCTTGCGCAAGTAAAACACGCGCACGTAGAGGGGGTATTGAGCGTTTCTGACATGCGAAAACCCATTTGTCCTTGACTACGGTGATGCTGTTCGGGATGTTGCGAGCCAGAAGAGTGCCATGCACCATTCTCCCCGCTAACCTGTGGGCCATCGACATCGCGTCCGTAGTGACATTCATCAACACTGTGATATCCGTGTGTCAAAAGATATTGCTTTATATAAGCCTTGAAGGCGTTGCTGTGGTAGGAGAGGCATTCCATTGGACAGTCTTTTCTCCCACACAGGCATTTTATTTCCTCAACAATTGGTAATAAACGCTGTCTCATTTTCTTGCGTAGTATGATAATGTCTTAGTTACCTGCCATTGTTAATTATCAGGCCAAAGATTGCTGGGTCTCTTGGAAACAAATTGATAAGCTTACAGTGAAAATGAGGAAGAAGGCTAGCCAAGCTGAAACTAAAACAGACATCGTTCTGGGTACCGTCGAAGATTAGAAATCTCCAGATTTTATGCTATAATGGATGGTCAAAACCTATTGCGTTGTGTCGATGCAAAGAGGAGTATCGTTTCTTCTAACACAAAGAAAACAGGAAAAAAAGGCAGAATTGTAATTGTCATGTTTATAGGCAAGACTCCAAGGGTCATGATAAACCGTAACACTGGAGTAAAAATACAATTACAACCCCTAAAGCAGGTGGTCAAATAGAACAACTAGTAGAATTTCCAAACAGAGCTGCGGACCCGAAGATATGATGACCCAGAACTATAATATTGCAGGGGAATAGTGGCAAACCCTNGCCATCAACATCGCATCCATAGTGACATTCGTTAACACTGTGATAGCCGTGTGCCAAAAGATATTGCTTTATATAAGCCTTGAAGGCGTTATTATGGTGGGAGAGGCATTCCATTGGACAGTCTTTTCTCCCACACAGGCATTTTGTTTCCTCAACAATTGGTGATAAACGCCGTCTCATTTTCTTGCGTAGTATGATAATGTCTTAGTTACCTGCCATTGTTAATTATTAGGCCAAAGATTGCTGGGTCTCTTGGAAACAAATTGATAAGCTTACAGTGAAAATGAGGAAGAAGGCTAGCCAAGCTGAAACTAAAACAGACATCACTCAGAGTACCATCGAAGACCAGAAATCTCCTGATTTTATGCTATAATGAATGGCCAAGACCTATTGCATTGTGTCGATGCAAAGAGGCGTGTGGGTTCTTCCAACTCAAAGGAAACAGGAAAAAAAGGCATAATTGTAATTGTCATGTATATAGGCAAGACTCCATGGGTCATGAGAAACTGTAACACTGGAGTAAAAATACAATTACAACCCCTAAAGCAGGTGATCCAGTAGAACAACTAGTAGAATGTCTAAACAGAGCTGCGGACCCGAAGATATGATGACACAGAACTACAATATTGCTGGGGAATAGTGGCAAACACTGTACAAAATAGCCCAATCACTGATCTTTGCCAGCACAAACGTTGACCGGTCCAAGAAAGTAATTAGATTTTGGATTCTAGCCTTGAGTTCTGGTAAGGCATGTCACCTCAAGTCAAGTCACCCAGTGGTCCCGTCTCCTTCATCGCCTCAAGACAGTTGTACAGTGAAAGGCCTGTTGAGATGTCGTTCATTATACGCCAATATCAAAGACGTAAAGTGTCTAGCTTTAGTTTCTTTTGATTCTGCTTATTGAAATTGACTGTAGTCACTTTACAGCCGCAGCTGTTATTATCTGAGACCCATTTAACGGGGCTTTGCTGTGTGGTTGGTATATGAAATGCAACCATGTAAAGGACAATATTCCCAGTGCTCTGTTGATTCCTTGGTGTTGTAGATCTCCGCATGAACGAAATCAAAAACAGATCAATGAAGTTCTGTACATTCCGCTGCCTACAACCCGGCCAATGTATTTACACATGTACGTATGCGGGTATGCATTTACCGGGGCCATGCACACATTGCTGTAGAGTTCTGGCCCCACGTGATTATCCGGTTTAAAATGCATGAATGTGGTCTCCAAGGGGGGTCACAAAGATTGTTGTGGTGAGGAAACGTTCTACTAACCACCGATACCGAAAATCAAATGTCATCGGTACTGGGTTTCCGTAGTCCCTGTTTTACTCCTGGTCAAGGCTACTGCTATGACGGTGCAAAATAGATTCTGGCGAACGTACTTGACTTTAGACGGATGATGCGCTGTGACACCATGTTAGATTGTCGGAGATGTCGGGACCTTCGCGCCAGAATGAAGTGGATTGTTCGGACTTGGTGATTCCTGCTTGGTGTGCGATGGATAATCTGATATTGGAGTCCGTAGCTAGCGTAATAGTGACCAGAGCGTTATGATCTACCGTGTAGCCCACTCACTGCAATAGTGACAGGCTCCACTAACCTCACTATAATCAACAATTCACATATTGGCAGATTGCACGGCAGGTCAATGTCCGGGAAACCATGCACATGAGAAGACATCCATGGCCTTGATTCTTATACCTATGTTATATGCCAGATAGATGTATGTATGTACATACTTCACGTGTACGACGCAGGCTGGGACGAGCTGTACTGTGTTCTTTGATTTTTGAGATATTTTCATCTCATCAATTGCCCTCCGGATCAATAGCCCGCTCTATGGATGAATCGTGTCCGTGTCTAGCGACTATGAGAATCATTGCCTTGTGCCTCTTGGTTCAGATTCTGATACCACTACTGTAGAATCCTCACCCCACCCTCACCAAAATGAATCCATCAGGCAACCCATACGATGCTTACTACCGAGCCTACCAACACGGATCTCCGCAACAGGTGCCAACCCCCAATGCATACGCATCTCTACCACCATTCATCACCGAACAACTTCAACTCCAATCACAACAGATCGCCACCCTAGACAACCTTGTCAAAACCCTCGGCCAACAAAATAACCAGCTCCACCACATGATCGAAACAACCACCAAGCGTCTCAATGACCTAGAATCGTTCGTCGTAGCCCAGACGCGCGAGCGACAGCGTATCCTAGCCCCCTGCGACGGACAAAACTGTACATCGAAGATGGACATTGACGAGTCCTTTAGAAAAGGAAGGGACCGGGAAGAAGAGGTGACGAAAATGGCGGTACTACAAGAAGAAGAAGTCGAGGACGTTCCAGATACGTCACGCTCGGAAAGTGAGGAATCTTCTGAAATCGAAACGCCCGATCAGCGCTCTCCGTCACGGTCGCCAACGCCACCACGTCCTGATCCTAAACATGACCCTGCCTCATCAAACCCCGCTTATTACACGTTTCCACGACCCCCGACAATGCCGTATGCCACCTTTTTAACACATATCCGCGCCCGGAATCTCTTCATCAAGACCGAAAATCGCACAAACTATAACATCAACCCCGATTGCACACTATACGCTCTATTAGCAGTTCGTACCGGCCGTGCAGTCATTAACTTTCCCTCAACCATCCGTGCCTTCTATCTAGTCGGGGAAGATGTCTTTGATCGCATAATGGATGACATTGGAGTTTCCGATAAGCCGAATACCCTCCCAGCTAAGAGAAGACTCGTATTGAATGCTACTGTGGCGGGGTTGAAGTAAGGTTAACTAGTCCNGGGAAGAGCGGGTGAACCCTAGTTCAACCCTATATAGAAATTAATGTCAAGATTGGTAATGCGCTGAATCCTGCAGCTGATGACGCAATAAAAGGGTATGAGATGTATTTGTAAAGCACTGATATGGCTCGTATACATTGAGCATATCAATTGCACTTGTCTTTGTTTTGTTTCTCTGTGTTGAGAGACACCATAATTTATAATTGTCCCCCCGTTTCTATTCCGCCTATAATGCCCGAAGCTACCTATCCACCACCCCTCACCCCCGAGGAAGAACTCCGTCTCAGAGATATCGCCTCCGACTATGCTATTTCCCATGGTCTTTGCATGCGCAGTGCTGTGAAAACATCCGCTGATGCCCGCCCAGAAGCTAGCCATGTCCCTGTTACTTTATTCCCCAGCGCTTTCCCCAAAACCTGTTTTGAGCAGGCCATGCAGGTACAAAAGACGTACAATGAGCTGTATATGAAAATCGCCCGTGACGAACCATTCTTGGCGGATATCGTGAGGGAGGTGAGATGGGATGAGTTTACTCTTAAGTTGTGGGAGTCTCATGAAAAGGTCAAGGCGGAGGGCTACGTGCAGGTAAGGATTCATTGCCACATAGTGAAAGCTAGTGTTAACCATGTGAAACTAGCCTTTGTCTCTCGGTTTGTTCCGCTCAGACTACATGGTCCACCAAAGCGAGTCAGGTCTCCAAGCCAAACAAGTCGAATTCAACACCATTTCCGTCTCCTTTGGCGGCCTCTCCAGCAAGACCTCAGAGCTCCACAACTTCCTTGCCGCAACTGAGTATCCTCTTCTGACTACGCCGCCACCCAAGCTGGAGAACCCCATTTCTAAGAGTGCTGTTTCCCTTGCTGCTGGTCTTCGGGCTGCTCATGAGGCTTATACTCAGACGACGGAGTACCCCAAGTGTATCTTGTTCGTGGCGCAGGACGGCGAGCGGAATGTGTTTGACCAGCGGTTATTGGAGTACTATCTGCAGCAGGGCGAGAGGGTAGAAGTGTTCCGTGTGCCATTTTCGGAGGTCAAGGGGAAGACGGAGATTCAACAGGGGGCTAAACGCGCTCTTTTGTATGCGTTGCCTTGGAACCTCAAGAAGGTGTATGAAGTTTCTACCGTCTACTTCCGCTGCGGATACGATCCCTCTGATTATCCTACTGAAGAGGCTTGGGATACCCGTATCTATCTTGAGCGCTCAAACGCCATCAAGTGTCCCTCTCTTCTTACTCAAATCGCCGGCTGCAAGAAGGTCCAGCAAGTCCTTGCCACCCCTATCACGGATGGTCAATCTCCCCTTGGAACGTACCTTGACGAATCGGATGCCCAGACTCAACTGCTCCGGAACACCTTTACCAACATCTACCCAATGACTCCGACAACTCCTCTCGGCCAAGAAGCCAAGACTCTTGCAACCTCTGCTGAATCCGCCAACCGGTTCGTCTTGAAACCGCAGCGTGAGGGTGGCGGTCATAATATCTACCGTGGGGATATTCCCGTTCATCTGGCGGGTATCCCGGAGGAACAGTGGGGTGCGTACATTCTGATGGAATTAATCGAGCCCCCGCCAACGCAAAACTTTGTGATGCGGGATGAAAAGATTACCTCGAGTGGTGTCATTTGTGAATTGGGTATCTATGGCACGGCCTTGTGGAATGCGCAGACCGGCGAAGTCTTGAGAAATGAGGAAGCAGGATACTTATTGCGGACTAAGGGTGAGAAGAGTGCTGAAGGTGGTGTCGCGGCGGGTTTTGGTTGCATGGATAGTGTAACCCTAGTTTAACGGGCATATGGTATATGTAGTAACGTCATAATGGAGAGTTGGTACTTTGTGTTCATCAAAAATATGAAAGAATTATCTAAAATGCAAGCCAACTAGCTACTCCGACGGACACAATCATTTTGTGGTTTTTTGTTGATTTACTCGGTGGCGGTGCTATCTTCGGGCTTGTTGCGCTTAAGAACCTCGACGGAACCTGTACAAGATGGTTGGTTAGACACAGCGTTTTACCATGATATTCAACATCAAAAAACTTACGCTGGAGAATGTTCACAGAAGGACGCGAGTGACCCTCACCATCCTCGTAGTTGGAAATAGAGATCTCACCCTCAACGTACAACATAGATCTATAAACTGTCAGCCAATGCATCTCCTCCAGCGTCATATTTCATATGCAACTCACCCCTTCTGGAGACCCTGCATCCACTCCTTCTTCTTGGTGTCCTGGGGACCAACAAAGGTAGTAACACGGAACCACGATGGAGGCTTGTTAAGTCCGTTGTTGCAGGCAAGAGTGTAACGAACGAGCTCCGACTCGCTCTTGGTAGGGACAACCTCGGGAGACGCAGCCAAGTGACCAATAAGGGTCACCCGGGACAGAGGGCGAGGACCGGTGGTAGAGAAGGAGCGGGTAGCGCCGGGGACAGAGCGAGCGAGAGTGCGGGGAAGCATTTTTTTTTGGCGGATGTTGTGTGGTTGGTTGGTTGGTTGGTGATTTAGACTAGCCTTGTGCTGATTCCATAATGTGATGGTGAGAGTGCCTTTTTTGTGTGGGGAAAACTGGGGTTGTGATGTAGGGGGTCTGGGTTTCGTTTTAGACGGGATAATGGTGGGGCTTTTGTCTGTGATAATGATCGAGATGAAGGAGAAACTTGAAAAGAAAGCAATTAGGTCGGATGGAAGTTGGGGAATACATGACACGCGTTGTTTTTATTTCGCGCCGTTTGAAGGGAGACTTATGTACATATGTATGTACAATGTATGTACAGCCTAAAGAATTCAATTGCACTGATGGAGTGGGAATTATAGTTGAGGTTCCCAGGGCTACTCATCTGCAAGCTATGGCTAGGGTTATTTTATCTTATCGTATCTTGCTGGTCTAACCCTATTTGTGATTTTAACCCTATTAGTCACAGTAACCGTCTAGCCTGGAGAAGGAAAGGGCACCGTCAACAAGTATCTATACAGCGACACATCACATTGAACCATGACATTCTCTGGTTACACCATCGACGATATGCATTGCAAAATCTACACTAGGACATACATATGTATATGTATACATGGTTCTGTACATCTGTCTTGCTTGTCAATTAAAGCAATCCAACACAAAGATGGCAACATTCTTCAAAAAACGCACTCAATGAGACTGAGACTTGTCCCGTCGAACTACCCCAGAACCCTAGTCCCGCTTGTCATCACCATCACATAACCCCTGCGAATTTCCTAATTCGGGTTTGAATAAGACCCACTTTGAACCTCTATTCAAGTCGACATGCGGAAAGCGATTGCTGAATTTTGAGGTGGGAATGGTGATGAGGGAGACAGATCACCAGCTAGGAACGAAGGTGTGAGATGACTAGTTCTATGTATCAAGATGATATGTGCGTGTGTCGCGCTTGGGTGTACGGGCGCTTGTGAAGGGGGTGAACGGCTTGATGCATGTTGGTTGGTATTAGGAGTACTCCCGGTAGTTCCGCTGTGGGGTAGATGTATGTATGTACATATGTACAACATACAAGGTAGAGTGAACAGACCATGAGATGGGATTCTGCAGGTTAAACTACCACATTAGCCCCACGTACCAGACCAGGAACAGACGGCTCACAGCACATGGCCGAACCCAGCAACAACAAAGTCTAGATCCACACCCACCACCAGTCTGACAACCCTCATACTATCCATACCCTCCCCCAAATCACCGCCCGCTCGTCACCGTCGAACAGGAAAAAGCCAAGCCGTACTATGCCATATCATGGCAAGATCCTACCCGCATGCTGATGTAGGATGTGACGGGCGGATGTCAGTTAGCGGCAATGACGGCGACTGCGGGGCGAAAGTGACGGGTTTGCGGATATTGTACAGAGTGAAAGGACAAAGGGAGGATGGAGAAGGCGACTATGAATAGAGGGGTGTACGGGTTTCTGGTCGGTGATTTGTAGGTTTTTTCTTTTCTTGTCTGTTTTGCGTCTTTTGTTTGATACTTTCTGTATCGTGATTTTCGATAGGATCTATGCATTGTTGATCATAGCTGAAGAAAGTTGAGAAACGACATCTATCCACTATATATACTTTCTGCATCTCCACAAATGCGACACATATTTATATATTCGCCAATCCTCTGTCTTGATCATGTCTGATATAGTCACCCACTTCTCACCCTTTACGACTATGAGTGATTTCTCAGGCAGTAATCCGGCTCTTCGCATGGTCGATGGCATGTCTGTCATCGACTTCACATACCTCATGACAAGCCCATCAGACCCCAATCAGATAATTCCCAACAGCGATGGCGTTGAAGCTTACCCCGGCAATGTATATACTGATCGAATCCTTCGACTTACACTCGGCCCTCTTGCCATTCTTCTTTACTTTATGCCACTTCGTATCCTCTACAGACACAATGAGTTCTGCGCCTTCGTCATGGTGTTTTGCTGGTTGATAAACACTGTGTTTTTCATTCTTAACGCTATAATGTGGCCGTCACATGATACCAGAAATTGGTGGTCTGGAAAAGGGTATTGTGATGTTCATTTAACATTCTATACGGCTGTTCCTACCATGGCCATGTCTGCTCTCTACATCATGTTAGCTACCCTTTCTCGCTCCATAACACTCGTCGCCGAGGGTCCGTTATTACGGGCTGAAGCTCGTCGTGTAAAGCTCAAACAAGGCCTCTTCATTTTCACACCCGGAATCATCATTGGTCTCTTATCAAATCTCGCTGCCTCCAATCGGTTCGTTTTATATCCCATAGCCGGCTGCGTGCGCCTCTGGGATACGTCATGGCCTACCCTTGCCGTCAACATCATTCAAGAGATATTCTGCCTCATGGCTGGGTTTACAGCTGGTAAGTGATACAGATCCCGCAAATCAACTGCTATAAATCTTACTGACACTACTTTACTAGTCAAACTTTTATGGACTTATTACAGGTCCCAACGGAGAAACAAATCTGCCACTGCCCTAATGAACAATCCGCTAGCCCGCCAGTCCAGCAACCGTGCTCGTCGTCGTCTCGTCATGCTCGCAGTAACCATTCTAGTGCCCTACGTCCCCATATCCACATACGTCATCATCACAAACATCAAGGTCCTTATACCCATGAATACGTATTCCTTCGCCGAGCTCCATAAAGACAGAGATATAGGCTTTAGTGAGGTTTCATGGCAGACAATATATTTCATGACAGGCGAATGGGTAAATAACCGTGCTGTATTGAACACATGGATCCCAGTAGCTGCAGTTGTCCCATGTTTCGGGTTCTACGGGCTCTCAACCGAAGCTATAAACTCCTATCGGAGAGGTCTCCTCAACCTCGGTCTTGGCCGGCGGTATCCAATTCTCTACACGGAATACACACCCGGTCGTCACACATCATCAACACCCTCATGGCTCGCCTCATTCGTTTCTTCGCGGCCTGGAGAAATCTCTAAGAATCAACCATCGGAATTAAGTTCAGGGAGCGTATGCGCATCATTACAAGGACTTGAAAGCCCAGCAGTTGCCCATGTTAGAACGGAAAATAGTAGACCAATGGTATGGGATGGTCTTTCTCGGGCGACAGGTGGGGAGGCTGGTGCTGTGACCACTGATTGTTATGGTGAGGGCAGTCTACAGAGAGTAGGCACCGGCGACGGGAACGTGACGGTGATGACGGAGATTGATCTGAGAAGTACCCGAGGCGGGCGGGCTCAAGAAGAAGTATAGTGCATATATATCTCTTAATTTTACCTAATATCGATATAAACACAATAATCATGAACGCCCCGCTTGATCAACCTGCATCTGTACAACCTCAGCACCAACCTTGGGTACCCCTGAAGGTGGCTGACTTTCGACGCCGTCATCTTCTAGAATCTCCGGATCGGCAATCTGAATATCTAGTGACATGTAACCCGATAATCTCAATGGGATAATCTTTGGCGCCAAATTCCGACCCTCTTCGCCGGCAATTCCATTCCCTGTAGTCTGACCCTTCTGGATTTCCATACGTCTATTCCACTCTTCGATACCCTCTTCTAACCTCCGTAACCGTGCCTTGACATTCGTCGCGCCCAGATCTTCCCAGAACCAACCTGTTAAGACACCCACTACACCGTCTATTATGTTCCGTGCCGCATATGGGTTATATGTTTCGACGAGAAAGTCGTTAATCCACTGGATTAACCTGCGAAACTCATCCTCTGAAACACCTGCTGGGTCAAGCAACTCAGGATACAAATTCGCAAACGTCGGGGCTAAATCTCCAGTAAGGAGGAAGTCTCGACGAACACGAATAATCCGGGTCTTATCGTAAAGTGGTGAATCCTTAGCTACATACGGATTCCGATGAGGGAAACACGGATGTGAAGGACCCCACTCCGATGCCGACGCCATAGGCAAATCCTCACCCATAATAGATGAAGACGAAGACAATGGCGTCTCCAATCCCAACTCCAAATCTGCCGCGTAAGTCGGCGAAGTCACAGCCTGTGTCGTCATCCCCTCCCCTCCAGTCCTCGTTCCATCCGCCATATTTCCAATTTGGGAAAGCCGATTCCGACTCCACTCAACGGACCGTCGAACAACACTCGGCAAAGAAACCCTCTTCGTGGGACTATCAAAGCGCCTCGCACTCCAAGTGGGCGAGGTGGGCAGTAACGGACTTCGAGGCTCCTCCTGTAGCGTAACGGGAATTGGCGGTGGCGGCGGTGTTGAGGGGCGTCGCTCGCGTGGCGTCGAGTTGGTAGGATTCCAGAGGCGCGTGTGGCTGGGTGTTCGGGATGCGGCCGACCGACTGGAGAGGAAAGTATGTGTTGTGGTAGTTGTATCGGCACGGGGTCGGAGCGGAAGAAGCGTGGCGGCAGGCGGCGGCGAAGTGATGAAAGAAACCGGTGTTAGGGGGGGTTCGGGGGTATTCTGTGGGTGTAGCGAGTATGAAGCCGTTTGGAACGGTGGGTAGACGGCGACTGGGTCTTTGGTAACCACAGACGCCGGGATGTGTAAAATGTTGGGCAGAATTGAGGGGTGATTTGTGTAACTTTTGACCGAAAGTCGGTTCGTCGTCGTGGCTGATTCGCTTTTTTGGTTCTCAATTGTAGGTGAAAACACGCGGGCCAAATGGCACCGCTAAACTTCCAACGAAATGCAGCCGGCGCTGTCGCACAAGCGCACGAGCAGGTTTGGGAGGACCCCGTTTGGGAAGGTCGGCGGAGAGTAATTAACCAATTAAAAAGGTGGCGTCGCGTCCCCTTTGGGTAGGGGCCACGGGGGTGAAGAGTGAAGTGTGGCGCGATCTGTGGCGTTAGCGCGACGATTGATGATGAAGGAAGAAGGATGCAGGAGGAACAAGAGAGTCCGGAGCTGGACATGGACGCGTCGAAAAAAGCTAGGGTATCGGGGCCGGTTTTCGTCGGCTGGCTGGCCGCCCCGGTGGTGGGCTTTTGCTGATGGTGTGTTGCGTGACGAAATGGAGATGTCGGAGAGATCGTGTCTGCCTTGAAGCTCGATTCAAAACCGGAGAAGAAAGACGCACAGACGGATTCTTTAGACTTAAAATACCAACAAGGCGATGAAGATGGATGATCAAACAAACACTACCTCACTCCGTTCAATGATAAGCTAGCAAAACGACAAAACGAAGAAGCAGAGTTTTTGGTTTCAGGAAATCTCCCTCTGTTTAGTTTGTTTTGAGTTTTTAAGAAAAGGACCAAAAAAGATGTGTAGATGATGGATGTAGTTAAGGATGACTGTTTGATTCTTTGTTTGTCAATGAGCGGGATGGACATTTGTATTGTATGAATCTCATGTGTCAATGGATATGGAGGGTCAAGAAACCCCCCGAAAATCAAAACCTCCTTTTCGTTAGGCCCTTGTTTTTGTTCTTCGTTCCGAGGGCTTTTATTTTCATTTCCACCGTTCTTCTCGGGCGGGATGCATGGAGGATTTACAGCTGTACATGTGTAATGTAGATTGTACATGCTTATAGAGTATACTTGCAGAAAATCAGTACATATGTACATACCACATTCCAACGAACCTCTTGATTGTTTTAAGGATCTTGTCTATCATCGGTAGGGTTAATATGAACCCTGTGATATTCAACGTATTAGCGAGTGTTTCACCCTCTTTCGTCATATCCCTAGAAAGGGATCAAGCTGATTTTAACATGGTTGATGATTTACACTTTAGATCCTTTTGGCGTTCAAAAAAAGCAAGAATTCTGGGCTGACGATGAGTGTTTAAGGTGGTATACATCAGTCAAGATCAGCTAATTGATGTAATGCACTACAAGTAACTCGCTAGAGACATCACACTTCTCCGAACCAATGCGAAACCAACTGTAACGTACCCGTGTCACACAGCCCCCCGGGTGGCTCTGCGTCGTCCCAAGTTAGTGGGCGGGAGGGGCCATGAAGTCTATGTCTCTAGTCTATTGGTGTAAACGGACTTATATATAAGTCTGGGAGACCGGACGGGAGTACGGAAGGGAGGAGGGAGACGGGTTTACAACAACAACGACGATTGTTTTTTTGATTTGGTGGTCATTGTATTGTACAATCCCATTTGAGGGTCTTTGTTTTCGTGTTTTATCCAGCAGTGCTGGCTTTTGTTTCTCTGTATTATTCCGCTTTTGTTTTGCCACTACGATTCACGCATACTGACCTGATCCGACCCCAAACTCATTTATCACCACTAGTTCTTCTTGTACAACAAATTCCAACGCCACAGTGACAAGCTGTCACAACAGACCATATCCCTATTTATCATAAGCCCGTATATCCCTCGACGGGACTTCATTCTATTCGTTCATTCCAACATCTCCCTTTTCAAAACTCCATAATCTACACGCATTCTTGATCTTTCAACATTTCATATCCTTTTCCGTTTTCTTCTTTTCTTTTTCCAGATACCCATCTTGTTTGTTCTTTGCTGCTTACAGCATTAATATTCCTATTCCACATACCATAGAGAAATCCGTCAAAATGCAGCCTCGGATACGCTTACTCTTCGTCTTTTTGTTTTTGGCTTTGACGGTTTTCCAAGTTGTTAATGGCGCACATATCCATCCACGACAAGATGATACATCAACAACCGCCGTTGCATCTACCGAGGTAGCTGAGACATCGGGAGCTTCAGAATCGAACCAGGCGTCTGCGACGTCTGATTCGTCAGAATCCAGTTCAGTCTCTACCACAGCTTCAACATCAAAGGCTACAACAACAGAGGCCTCAACTACAGCTTCTTCAACATCTACAACTTCATTGGTTCTGTGTAAGTTACCCCTCCAAAATTTATACAAAATGCGTACTTTGTTCGGCCACTAACACGCAAAAAAGCAACCCTAACTGCCACTAATGAGCCACCAATGAACATAACCCTGACTCCCGGATTCGGTGTGGCCGGTGTGGTTCTTATGGCTTCCGGTGGTGTTCTTGGTGGTTGGAGAAATCAAATTGTACAGCCATTACTATCAACTGCTCTTCTTACTGCCTTGGCTATCAGTGTTTTGATTATTTTTGTTATGGAAACACCTGTAAGCAACGGGAGCCAGGGAGGATATATTGCAGCCTCAATCATTGCAGGTGGTATCGTTGGCGGTGTAGCTGCTTTCTTCCGCGATGTATGCGAGAGTTTAGGTGGTCTACTGGGTGGCTTCTGTGTAGCTATGTGGTTTTTGACTCTGCGAGAAAGTGGCTTGTTTCACAGTCAAGCAGGAAGTGCCATCTTTATCGCGGGATGCAGCATTGTTGGCTGGGGAACCTATTGGCATCGCTTTACTCGCGAGTGGGGTCTAATGGTTCTCGTTTCCTTCAGCGGTGCTACAGCACTTGTCTTAGGCATCGATTGTTTCAGTCGTGCGGGAATGAAGGAGTTGTGGGTTTACGTTTGGAACATTAAGCCTAGTCTCTTTACTCCGTCTGACGCCGCATTCCCTCTTACTCGTGGTCTCCGCGCAGAAAGCGGCGCTATCATCATTTTCTTCCTTGTTGGGCTGGTAGCACAAAGTCGCCTTTGGCGAAAGATCAAGGCGAAGAGAGATATCGAGAGAAAAGAAAAGCAGATGGCTCGTCAGGACATTGAAGCCCAGGATGAAGCTGCTGGTCGCGCTATCAAGGCTAAGATCGACGCAGAGCAGAAAATGTGGGAGAGACAATACGGTGATGTTGGATCTTTCAGAGA
>JSUI01005970.1:0-14408 GCA_000833645.1 Huntiella omanensis | reverse complement strand
AAAAACCATAGTTCCTACATTTTAGCGGACAAGTTCGGCTACAAGGAACTCTAATAAACAAACATCAATCAATCAATCAATCGAAGGGCGCACTCTGAACAGAAATTTTCAGAACATTAGTCAAGACAGACGCTAGGGTTCGTAACCCCAGCTGGAATATATTATGCATGTAGAATTGGCACTCGAAAATTATATTCCCCGCGATTGCACAAATTTTGAAGCATCAACGAACAATCTTGAAGACCAAGCGAATGCTACTTTTTTCGCATTACCTCCGTCAAGTCTTTTTTTAACAGACACCATTCAAACTTTCGTGGTATTGACTCCAATGTAAATTGCGAATTATGATCAAGGTGTAGTAGTGCGAGATAATTGAGAGCTCTTCATGAGCTAAAGCTCCCCGAGCCTTACTATTTTTGAAGTTTCTGGCAACTACCAAACTTGTCAAATCATTAGTAAACCCCCAGAAGATGACGATTCACTCAGGATTTCGATATTGCAAGTGATAGAGAATCTCCTAAACCGTCTCATGTGAGTTAACGGTCGTTGTAATTCCTCATTCAGAATTAAATGTGACACAGCTACCGTCCTCCATGTAACACTAAGCAGTCTGCCGAAGTCGGTTGGACTAAGTGCCTGCGTTGCCCCACTTGCCTTTTGCGCCCCCAAGCCTTAGCGGCTCTACTGTGTGATTGCCATTGAGAAAAATGCTATTCGTAGGCTATACCTTTCTGGGGAGACGGATCCCGCTCTAAAGGATCGCCGCCGTACTGTAGACTTTGCGACATTGATGACTCTTCGGCAGCTTTGACGCTATAGTTACATTATCATGCGCATCAACATCGTTTGACGAACGACCTTCTGATTGTGGACATTCTCAGTATTCTTGTGTTCATGTTTATCTTGTCTATTTGAAGTCCGTCGTATAGTCTTGTTTTGTTGTAGAGACTATAGGAAGCCGATTAAAAGTAGGATATCCCAGATTTTATATCGCCGCCGTTCCAGAAATGGGTGTTTTGTAACGATACTAACCGACAACTCACTCTTGATAGTTTGTCGCACCTTGGATTTGCCTTCCTACAACCCTTCAAGGTTTTAAATACCACCAAATCAGCAAATACCCGTGATCGCCGGTCGATTGCCACTCCTCGTCATGAGTGCTCCCGCCACGAGCGGCCCCACCCGGGTCTCAATCCTTGGCGAAGAGAATATCATTATCGACAGCGGACTGTGGTTGAACTTTGTGCCTCAGGAGCTGCTCGAAAAGATCCCGAGTTCTACCTACATCCTTATTACCGACACGAACCTTTACGATACCTACGTCCCTCCTTTCCAGGCCAAGTTTGAAGAACTGGCTAAGCAAAAGTCCGATGCGCCTCGCCTCTTAACCTATGCCATCCCACCTGGCGAGGTATCAAAAAGCCGCGAGACCAAGGCCGAGATTGAAGATTGGATGCTTGAGCAGCAATGCACCCGTGATACCGTCATCATTGCGCTAGGCGGTGGTGTCATTGGCGACATGATTGGTTATGTCGCCGCGACTTTCATGCGCGGTGTTCGTTTCATTCAGGTTCCTACTACCCTTCTGGCCATGGTCGACTCTTCAATCGGTGGAAAGACGGCCATTGACACACCCACTGGCAAGAACTTGGTTGGTTCTTTCTGGCAACCCAAGCGGATCATCATCGACCTTAACTTCCTGGAAACTCTCCCTGAGCGTGAATTCATTAACGGCATGGCCGAGGTTGTCAAGACGGCTGCGATCTGGGACGAGGAGGAGTTCTCAACTCTGGAGAAGAACGCTCCCGAAATTTTGGCTGCCGTCAGAACCAAGCCTAGCACTGACAACAGCCAGTCGCGCCTCGCCGCGATCCTGCCTATTTTGAAGCGCATTGTTCATGGCTCAGCGAGAATCAAGGCCCACGTTGTGTCTAGCGACGAGAAGGAGTCTGGTCTCCGTAACCTCTTGAACTTTGGTCACTCGATCGGTCACGCTATTGAGGCCCTTCTCACTCCTCAGTTGCTTCACGGTGAAGCTGTTGCCATTGGTATGGTTAAGGAAGCTGAGCTTGCCCGTTACCTTGGCATTCTCAGCTCCAGTGCCGTCGCTCGTTTGTCGAAGTGCATTGCCAGCTACGATTTGCCTGTATCGATTACCGACAAGCGCGTGGTTGCACGCACTGCTGGAAAAGCTTGCCCCGTGGATGTTCTTTTGTCCAAGATGGCCGTCGACAAGAAGAACGTTGGAAAGGCCAAGAAGATTGTTCTTCTGAAGGCTATTGGCAAGACCTATGAGGATAAGGCGACCACTGTCGAGGATAGCGCTATCCGTGTTGTTCTTTCTCCTGCTGTTGTGGTTGCTCCTGGTATCACCAAAGATCTCAACGTTACTGTCACGCCGCCTGGCTCAAAGTCGATTTCAAACCGTGCTTTGGTGCTTGCTGCGCTTGGTACCGGTTCGTGCCGTATCACCAACCTGCTGCACTCAGATGACGTGGAGTTCATGCTTTCTGCGCTGACTAAGCTTGGCGGCGCCACTTACTCGTGGGAGGAAGCCGGTGAGGTTTTGGTAATCAACGGCAAGGGTGGAGCTCTTACCGCTTCATCCGAGCCTTTGTACCTCGGAAATGCCGGCACTGCGTCTCGTTTCCTGACTACTGTCGTTGCTCTGTGCCAGCCAGTTGGAGACACCAAGGCCACTGTTCTGACCGGCAATGCGCGCATGCAGCAGCGTCCCATTGGACCTCTTGTTGATGCCCTGCGGTCAAACGGTCTTGAGATCAAGTACTTGGGTCCTAACCTGAGTTTACCTCTGGAGATTGGTGCCGCTGGTGCCTTCACTGGTGGTGTAATTGAGCTTGCTGCTACCATCTCTTCGCAGTATGTGTCGTCTATTCTCATGGCTGCGCCTTATGCCAAGGAACCTGTTACCCTTCGTCTTGTCGGTGGCAAGCCCATTTCTCAGCTGTACATTGACATGACTATCGCCATGATGCGCGCCTTTGGTATCAACGTTGAGCGTTCGACCACCGAGGAAAACACTTACCACATTCCTAATGGTTCTTACACCAACCCCGCTGAGTATGTTATTGAGAGCGATGCTAGCTCTGCTACCTACCCTCTGTCGGTTGCCGCCATTACTGGTACCACTTGCACTGTCCCCAACATTGGTTCCAGCTCTCTGCAGGGTGATGCCCGCTTTGCTATCGAGGTTCTCAAGCCCATGGGCTGCACTGTTGTCCAGACTGCTACTTCTACAACTGTCACTGGTCCCCCAATTGGTACTCTCAAGGCCATTCCCCATGTTGACATGGAGCCTATGACTGACGCTTTCCTGACTGCTTCGGCTCTTGGTGCTGTCTGCAGTGGCACGACCTCCATCACTGGCATTGCCAACCAGCGTGTCAAGGAGTGCGATCGTATTGCTGCCATGCGCATTCAGCTGGAGAAGTTTGGCGTTACGTGCATTGAGGGTGATGACGGTATTCAGATCATCGGTCGTCCGCTGAGTGAGATCAAGACCCCCGAGACTAGCGTTTACTGCTACGATGACCACCGTGTGGCCATGAGCTTCAGTGTGCTGTCTCTTGTTGCGCCCAAGCCAGTGCTTATTTTGGAGCGTGAGTGCACAGGCAAGACCTGGCCAGGCTGGTGGGATACCCTTTCGACCTCATTCGGCGGACGTCTGGATGGTGCTGATGTTGTTCCTGATCACGGTTCCTCAGCTGAGGGCGAAAAGAAGGCCGATGTCTCGTCTGCTAGCGGCAATGCCCCGTCTGTCTTTTTAATTGGCATGCGCGGAGTCGGTAAGACGACTGCTGGCAGCTGGGCTGCTAACCTTCTGGGCCTGAAGTACGTAGATTTGGATCGTGAGCTCGAGGCCCGCGCGGGTAAGACTATCAGCGCTATGTGCGAAGGTCCTGAGGGCTGGGAGGGTTTCCGTGCTAGAGAACTGGAGGTTCTCAAGGATGTCATTGCTACTAAGAAGACTGGTTATGTCTTCTCGTGTGGTGGTGGTGTCGTCGAGACCCCAGAGGCCCGGAAGCTTCTCTTGGCGTACAAGAAGGCCGGTGGCCGCGTTATTCTGGTGCACCGCAACATCGAAAATGTCATCTCCTACCTCAACAAGGACGAGACGCGCCCCTCGTATGGCCAGGATATCCGCGCCGTCTACGAAAAGCGCAAGCCTTGGTTCCATGAGTGCAGCAGCCACGTCTACGTGAGCCCGTACAGCAGTGGAGATGAGGTTTCCAACTCGGTCCCTCCCACTGACTTCCGTGCCTTCATCAAGGCCGTTTTCGATAGAGAGCACCACCTTAAGCAGGTCACCCAGGCCAAGCACAGCTTCTTTGTTTCCCTGACCTTCTCTGATTTGGAAAAGGTCAAGGAGTTGATCCCTCAGGTCGTTGCTGGATCTGACGCCATTGAGCTCCGTGTTGACTTACTGGAGAAGCTCGACAGCGAGTCTGTTGCTCGCCAGGTCTCGCTTCTGCGCTCCCTGGCGCCTCAGCCTATCGTGTTCACTCTGCGTACTGTTTCGCAGGGCGGAAAGTTTCCCGACGCCGACTTTGAGCGGGCTCGCGAGCTCTATGAGCTGGCTATCCGTGTTGGTGCCGAGTACATTGACCTTGAGATGACGATGCCTGTTGAGATTCTCGAGTTCGTGTCGGCAAACAAGGGCCAGTCCCGCGTTATTGCTTCGCACCATGACCCCAAGGGCCAGCTGTCGTGGAAGAACGGGGCGTGGATTCCCTTCTACAACAAGGCTCTTCAGTATGGTGATATTATCAAGCTGGTTGGCATTGCACGGACTCTTGAGGACAACTTCTCTCTTGCTGCCTTCAAGTCCCGCATGCTGGCTACCCGTGATACTCCCATCATTGCTCTCAACATGGGACCTCATGGCAAGCTGAGCCGTGTGCTCAACGGTTTCCTTACGCCTGTCTCGCACCCTGCTATGCCTTTCAAGGCTGCTCCTGGCCAGCTCTCCGCCGCCGAGATCCGCACTGCGCTGTCGTTGTTGGGTGAGATTGACGCCAAGCAGTTCTATCTGTTTGGCAAGCCTATCTCTGCCTCGCGCTCTCCTGCTCTGCACAACAGTCTCTTTGCTTTGACTGGTCTTCCCCATCACTACCAGTCACACGAGACTGATGTAGCTGCTGAGGTCAAGGAGTTGATTCGGTCTCCTGACTTTGGCGGTGCTTCCGTTACTATCCCTCTCAAGCTTGACATTATGCCTTTGTTGGATGAAGTCACTCCTGCCGCCAAGGCTATTGGTGCTGTCAACACCATTATCCCCACGGCTGGTGAGGGTGCTGTCCGTCTTCTTGGTGACAACACTGACTGGCAGGGTATCGTTCACACTCTGCGCACTGGTGGCATTGAGAAGCACCTGGCCACTGAGGCTGGCACTCCCCGTCCGGCGGTTGTTGTCGGCTCTGGTGGTACTTGCCGGGCTGCCATCTACGCTTTCAAGGAGCTTGGCTTCTCGCCTATCTACGTTGTGGCCCGCAATGCCAAGTCTATTGAGGGATTGACTGAAACCTTTGGCTCCATGTGTGACCTCAAGTTCCTCTCGTCACCAGCTGAGGTTGAAAGTCTGTCTGGTAACCCTCCGGCTGCTATTGTTAGCACCATTCCCGCCGACCGTCCTATCGATGCCTCTATGCGTGAGGTCCTTATCTCTGTTTTGACTACGCCTTATGAGTCTACCAACCCACGGATCCTGTTGGACATGGCCTACAAACCACTTCAGACTCCTCTGATGCAGATGGCTCATGATTCTACTCACGGTCAGTGGTCGACAATCAACGGTCTTGAGGTTCTTGTTTCACAGGGCTGGTACCAGGTATGTTTTATTGTTCAAGTATTTCCATGTATAGTGACTAACACTTTGGTTTTTAGTTCCAACTCTGGACTGGGATTACTCCTCTGTTTAGCGATGCTCGTCAGGCTGTTCTCGGGTCGTCTCCGTCGTCATAACGTGTGTGCTTTACGATCCGTTGTTCACGCCCCCTATAGTCCCATTTATGGGTAGTCTTTTGTTTTGATATTGTTGAGTTTGTAAGATGTTTTGAAAATGGAGTAGAGTGATTTGGGTTTGTTTGTTTTAGTCAAGTAATTTACCTTTAGTGTATAGCGCTGTATTCTAAAGTATACTCAAAATCTTCATGGTGTGGCTGTATACACAGATNCGATGCTCGTCAGGCTGTTCTCGGGTCGTCTCCGTCGTCATAACGTGTGTGCTTTACGATCCGTTGTTCACGCCCCCTATAGTCCCATTTATGGGTAGTCTTTTGTTTTGATATTGTTTGTTGAGTTTGTAAGATGTTTTGAAAACGGAGTAGAGTGATTTGGGTTTGTTTGTTTTAGTCAAGTAATTTACCTTTAGTGTATAGCGCTGTATTCTAAAGTATGCTCAAAATCTTCATGGTGTGGCTGTATACACAGATGGGTTACATTCGTATTGGATCTGAAAATGTTGCCACCACTTTGTCATTGCGGGCCTTGCATCGGCCATGGAGGGAGGCTGTCTCTGTGACAGGAGGTCCACGTCAACTCTAATGTTGATATTCCATAAATAGCGCAATTCTGCTTTGGCTTTTCAGTAGGCTTAAGCAATATTTGGCATCCTGCCAACGGTCGGTCAATGCTTCGGCTCGAGTGGAAGCCGGAAGAAGATCCGTAGGAACAGGAACTGTAGTTAGCGAAAGATTTGGTTCTAAGGGATGTGATAGGATAATAAGGTGGCTCAAAGGATTGTTCTATTGCCTGGGGCATTATGTATGTATGTATGATGCTGCAGACATTTAGCAGTAGCAAGTATGGATGTATGTATGGGCATGTGTCTAATCATTGAAGTACATAAGGGGAAAGTGGATATAGTGAATGTGGCGTTGTAGAATCTGGTGGTTTTGAACTTTGATTGGTTGTTTTGTAGTTTGGAGGAATGGAAACTTTGGAGGTTAATGATGAAAGTGCGTACATACGTATGTATGTAGACATACATACAAGATGCCTAATATTGAATGGCTGGGGTTGTGGGGTGGGGTGGATTATACTGTTGGCAATGTGGGTCTTGTCAGTGTAGAGTTTGTCGAGTAATTGACTGAAACGATATCTGTTTATGCACAAGTACATACAGGATATGTTCAAAGACTTGACCCAAAGGAACATGAGGAAAGTATTCAGTCACTCACATTATCACTTCACCACTTTACCACTCTATCTCCGAAAGTCCAGGATAACCGCTCGTATACACACATACATATGTACCTACCTACATCAACCCAGGTTTCACAAAGCTTGTCAAGATTCCAGTGACGTCGATCTCTCCAAAAGAAATCCTTATTTCCCTTTCCCTCATATTCCGCCCTGACCAAAAAAGACAAGGCAAGCTGATGAATGACGATGCTCGTTGACATCATTTCTACATATGTACATACATACAACTGCAGCGTAACAAGGGGGCGCAAAAGAAATCCTGCAGTTTAATCCTCAAATCTAAACCTGTATGCCCTATACTTAACGAACATGCATATTCATACGTCACTCGTTTTAACCCCCCTCAAAACCCCCAGTAAATACATCCACCCATCCACTCCAAAAGTCCGTTTCAAACCCTCAAATGATTGGCCTTCAGCCCTGGAAACAGATCCCGATGTTCCGTTGCCCCACCCTGGAAGTTTCCTCGTGGAAAAGAGAAGAAAAAGCAATTACCCCCCCTTCATGATTTGCACGGCACGATAACGTCATTTTACTTTAGAAGAGTTGCTCTTCTCTTTGTGCGTACTCGTTACCCCATGATGCAACACCTCGTGCATGTGCCTACCCGTAAAATGACATCGATATGAGGTAACAGAGAAAACAAAGGGGAAAAAAAACATCAGCAAGCCCACCGTGCATTCCCCAAAACAAGGCCAATGACGTCATATTATTCCCTTGGTTTGGAATCCACTCATTGACATCATAGCTCATGTCCTGTCACACCATGCAACTTAACCTAAACGCCCACCGCCATGTCTTTTGAATTCCTTTTTTTACTCCACAAATTCAAACATGCAAGAACACCCTCCCTCCCCACAGATATGTAGGCATGTACATATGTATGTACATACATATTGTACATACATACATACTGCACCCGCCCCCGTCTCGCCAAAACACGGCAGTAACCAACGATATGTTCGTATCCACTACAATGTACCCAATGTATATCGCACAGTCAAGTTACAATATCTGCAAGTAGCCCCATAATATGCCTCGTACCCCTGTTTCCGCCCACGGTAAGTCAGGCGCACGCATACCAAAAACCCGCAACAAAATCAAGTCAACATGATGGAATACCACCATACACCGACCGACCCGTCGAAATACTAATGACCCCTTCTCCCCCTCGTCCTCGGTGAGCAATGCTGCAAGTGCAGAGTATGTATGTATGTATGTAGGAGCGGTATACCACCCACGGTGAAGCGGCTCTGCACTGGTATCAATAATGGCGAAATTGAAGTCTATGCGGTTCAATACAAGCAGCCTCATTACTACATATGGATATGTTAGAGACACGATACATTGGTTCTATGGCGCAGTAGAAATGCAATGGAGACAGGCGAGTTACATGCGTAACCAAGGCAGCTGAATAGGTGTATATAAACAATGAATGAATTTGAAAGGGCCGATATCAAAGTCCACTCGACAATCCACCCGGTCAGATAACGCACGCACTTTCTCAATGCAAACTGCTCAGATACATACATATGTATGTATGTACATAGCCAATCTGCAGCCCGAAACCGGAATCATATGTATACATATATATATATACATTGACATATAAAACCCATGATAAGATCCCGTCCTTCCCGGTACACACACGGCGAACAACGGACTTACGGAGCCCATCCGGCAACAAAAGCCCCCGGAACCCCCTTTACACAGCCCGTGGGTAACCCCGGCATAGAATCTACCAAAAGCCAAATATAAGGAGGTGGCAGGCGGGGACGAGCGTATGTGGTCAACAGAAGTTTGTCAAAGAATATAGTTCATGTCACTAGTTTTTTTCCATCATGTACATAGAACAGAGGTTGGGATATTCGGCATATGAGAACAGACAACTTGGCAAAAGGCTAACAAAAAAAAAAACACTGCCTAAGCACTGTCACATCAAATACATACAATTTGCCACATACAAAATCAAAGCGTTTTTCAGGAGAAGACGAATCGTGAGAAAAAAAAAAAAGCAATCAAATCAATTTCATTCGTGACCTTTAAAAAAAAAACCAAGCTTTTGCAGCAAAACATAATATCTAAAATACTTCCATGAAAACTAGAAAGAAAAAAAAAAAAAAGACACCTTCAAACACCGTAAAGAAAAAATATGAAAAGGAAATTCGAGCCCGACCCTTCATATATATGCCACCAGCAGACACCCCAAAAGGAAAGCAGAAACCGTATAAAAAAAAATGGAAATTGAACAAAAAGTACGCTGTACTGTTAGATTGGAAGTCTCCTTATTCGTCTGACTGGTTCAAAAAATGACGAGTATAGTAAAACTTTGAAGACTAATGTCTCGATAAATCGAGAAAGATCAAAGATATTGAGGCCCGGTTGGGCTGGAGACCGCCAATCAAAAGCCATAGTAAGTTACTATAGCCATATGTGAAAAAAAATAAAAAAACCAAAATCGCTATGAAGATGCCGTGTGGTCATGAGACAAGTCATAGTGGAAACACCATAATTCGTAAAAAAAGAAAACAAAGAAAATGGTTGAGAAATACAGAAAACAGACAGTAAGGAAGTAAGCAATGACGTCAGACCTGGCCAGTTATAAGTAGGTCCAGGAGTAAAAGAGAAAAAAGAAAACTCTTTGTGCAAAATAGGTGCAAAGGACGAGATCTTGTCAGGGGATTGAAGGGGGAAGGACAGAAGTTAATCCTTGCCTAAACATTGTAGACAAAGACTCACCACAGACGGAAACTTCAATAGAAGTAACAGAAGAAGAAAAGCAAATCGCGAATGCGAAATGCCATTCTCAAGTCGCTCTCATTATCCCAATCTATTCAGATCATCTAAAGGTTGGCGCAAGCGGTATANATGAAGATGCCGTGTGGTCATGAGACAAGTCATAGTGGAAACACCATAATTCGTAAAAAAAGAAAACAAAGAAAATGGTTGAGAAATACAGAAAACAGACAGTAAGGAAGTAAGCAATGACGTCAGACCTGGCCAGTTATAAGTAGGTCCAGGAGTAAAAAGAAAAAGAAAAAAACTCTTTGTGCAAAATAGGTGCAAAGGACGAGATCTTGTCAGGGGATCGAAGGGGGAGGACAGAAGTTAATCCTTGCCTAAACATTGTAGACAAAGACTCACGACAGACGGAAACTTCAATAGAAGTAACAGAAAAAGAAAAGCAAGTCGCGAATGCGAAATGCCATTCTCAAGTCGCTCCCATTATCCCAATCTATTCAGATCATCTAAAGGTTGGCGCAAGCGGTATACTGCGACGATGAATCCTGAGTAGTGTTCATCATAGAAGCCATAGGAAGTGGGCGAAGGTTAAGCAGATGTCCGGTAGGATACCCCATAGCCTGTTGATGTTGCTGCTGTTCCTGCTGAGTGATAGCGATGGGAGAAACAGCCTGAGGAGCACTAGATCTGCGAGAACGAGAACGGCCACCCTTCAAAGACTCGCGACTAACAACACGACGAGCACGCTTAGCCAGATCCTTGGGACGGGCAGTCTGGTGGTGAACGTGAGAGTAATGTCTAGTAAGGGCGTCGGCGCGGCTGAAAAGACGATCTGGGCAGATTTCACAAGCAAACTTCTCGCCCTTGCCGTGAGTAGAGTGTTCATGGCGAGTAAGATCATAGGGACGGTTAAAGCTAGTATCGCAAGGAAGCTTGGTGGTGGGGTTGATGCGACGGCAATAAAAAGGACCCTTCTGGTTAACCTCGGGACGTTGGTTGCCGTTACGATGAGCCTCCTTCTTGTGAACCTGNCGATCTGGGCAGATTTCACAAGCAAACTTCTCGCCCTTGCCGTGAGTAGAGTGTTCATGGCGAGTAAGATCATAGGGACGGTTGAAGCTAGTGTCGCAAGGAAGCTTGGTGGTGGGGTTGATGCGGCGGCAATAAAACGGACCCTTCTGGTTAACTTCGGGACGTTGGTTGCCGTTACGATGAGCCTCCTTCTTGTGAACCTGGAGCTCGGAAGTGGTGTTGAAGCGAAGGTTGCAAGTGCTGTAGGTGCAGCTGTAGATTTGCTTCTTATCGTTGCTCTCGGTAGAACCTCTCTCATAGCTCAAAGGCGAGCTGCAATCTTGACGAATAGCGTTGGACATGGNACAGCGGGGATAGGGTGACCCATAGGTCCGACAGAGTACTGGCTAGTCGTGTTGATACCGTAAGCAGCGGGTGGCATAGAAAGCGACATTGAAGAAGTCATGGGAGTGAAGGAAGTGTTGGTGTCGTAGTTCATGATGGAATTGACTGAGTGTCTAGCTGGGGCGAACATAGAACCCTGAATGCTGTGAGTCGAATGGTTACTCGTCGAGCGAGACATATCCAGAGGAGTGTTATCCATTCCATGAAAGGCAGTGTGTGAACCAACAGACAAATCGTAGTTCATGGGCGCAGAGCTCAACTGCATCTGAGGAGAAGAGTTGGAGTTGTAAGGCATGCTGTAATGACTTGAAGATGGACTAGCCATGAAGACGGGGTGTTGAGGTTGAGTAGTAGTGTACATGTCAGGAGAGACGAGACTAAAGTTGCGTGGAGTGGCAGAAGGATCTTGATGACCAGAAGTAAGAGGAAAGTTGTCTTCGTCACTGCACATAAGGTTGGCTGTAGTCGAGATATATAAATGTTAGTTATCTGCTTTGTCGCTTTTTTTATTTAATTTATGTCGTAGGTCAAGGCTATTGTGTAAAGTCAAGGGGACTCGGTCCCAAAAAGGTTTCGACTTTATAATTTTAAAGAATATAACACGGGAAAAAAAAAGTAAAAAAAAAAAAAAAGACTTACACAGATGGTTGGGATTGTATATCGACATGGTGGGCTCGTTGTTGTACTTGCACACGAGGCAATTACTTGATTCGTAGTTGTTGTAGAAGAGACCAAAGAATGAAAGCGAGAAGTCAAAGACGTAAGTTTGAATAACTTATGAAGTAGCCAATAAGGAAGTCAATTTAGTAAAGCGGTAGCCAAGAGGCAAAGAGGTGAAGTTGACGATATAATTGAATGGTGTAATAGCGATGACAAGTGCAGCGCCTTGTTAGTTTATATTGTGTTGAAGGCGATGTGATATGGCGAAAAAAGATGTGTCGAGAAGTTGTTTTTAGGAAAGTCGGATTGAAGTTAGAGAATTCTTGATTTTAATTTGAAAAAGAGGGGTGATTTTTTTTTTCTTTCTAGATGTAGAGAAACAAAGATGGCATTGAGACTGACTTTATATATTCGATGTGAGGTTAGTCCGATTTCAACGGTACGTTTAAATCACTTTCTTTGGTTATCCTAATTGGGAAAGAAATAACGGGTGACATGATTGGATTCCCATAATTAATCGATTTTTTTTTAGGTCTTACTCTACGGCTTAACTCCACTATAACTTTGAGTAAACAGGCCTCGCAGTACAGGGTGCATCTCACACACCCCGGCCATATATGGACACCCCGCACTAGCACTTGTTCATTAATCAGGACACCCCGCTAAGAACTTAGACTTGTACATACAGAGCTTTTAAATATGCAACTGCTAACATCCGTCAATAGGCTGTCGTCCAACATAAACTTGGCAACCAGGAAACGCCGCTGCAAAATCAGCCACGAACTCGATGTAGCAAGAAAGAAAGAAAAAAAAACTTTGACATTGTGTATTAACTAATCATGTCTATATGCTTGTTCAGCATCATTTGCAACGTAACTCTCGTCTTGGCCGATTCAATTCGAGGTAATCTGTTTTCTAGTAGTTTGCTCGATAACCCGTGCATTCTGTATTCCCATCTATAATATCATAACTTGTCATCTTTTTTTTCAACAATTGTTACAACCACTATGACGTCATTTGATTTCTCTTCTCTCTTTGTCTTGTTCAAATAGTTTTGACCTATGACCCTAGACATGGGATGGGTCCTGGCTCCAAAGTATAACGACCACATCACATCCCGGAAGTGACGTCTTTTTTTTTCCCCCCAAAGCTTTGGTCGCATAAGATACCTCCTAGTCTTGTATCGCCGAGTCCCCGGCAATATTCCCTGATCCGATGTTAATGATGAACAACGACGTCACTGGTAAATTCCCAACGGAATAGAAATGGATATGAATCGGTGTTGTCAATCATACATTAAGACTTTGGTAATATACACGCTTGTACGGTACAAGCCGAGTCATTCAAGAAGTCGAAAATCTTTAAAACAAAAAGTGACAAAAGCCTTGAAACGGGCTCGAAATGTACTAGAACATAGAATATTGATACATTCAAAAACACATGGCAATATCAACTCAGTCTCTAGTTTTCTTTTAGTTTAAAACAATGTCGAAAACGATGATTTAGCTTCAAACGATGTATCCTCTCGCCACATTCATTAGACAGTCTAATCAACGATTCTACCTAGAAACTTTTCTTTCTTTCTAGATTCGGAAATCTCCAAAAAGTCTAAGGAAACTTGACTAGTACATACACGCGTACAAGTAGATACATATGTACATACATACATAACGTCAAGTCGTGAATCTAATCTTGTACAATCACCATTTACCAAAGAACATATGATACTACCAAAATTCCCAGAGAATATGATCCAAATACAGATAGATTCTCATAGAAAGTTCCATCAAGTAGTGTCATTTCCCCGAGAAAACAACTGTGTACATACTCAAATACTAAACGGGAACAATGCCTCTCGGGATCGGATAATGTCTTGAAATACCACGGAAACATACATTATATCCCCTTCACTTGACATACAAATGTATCTCTCTGATTCCAACAACCCAAAATTTACAAAAATAACCAAAAATAAAACCCAAACAACACAGACCATTACGTCATTCCGTCGTCTCTAAAGGTTCCGTTTTTTCCGCAAAAAAAAAACCTACCTGTATTTCTGATTAGGGTTACATTAATCCCACATCGTATATATGTATCAATTGTGTGTGTGAATATGACCCTTCTTTTGTAGCCTTGGCTGACGGAGGTCAGGGAAGACGTCACATTCGGCGGCGACGGAGTTATTGTAAAGGATGAGACAGGGCTTCCGGTGAATGGCGTGTCAGATCGGACATTTGTAAATACGATGATTCCGTATGTACATATCCAAGTCAATCCGACCGCTTATTTGTCTATACATAACGAACGGAATTGGATTCGGTAATGCGGGTTCGGGGAGTTGAATATGTTTGTAAGAGAGCTGA
>JSUI01005969.1:0-14396 GCA_000833645.1 Huntiella omanensis | reverse complement strand
CGCCGCATACTCCTTTACACGGTAAAACTCATCCATCGCTCTGTTCACAAGGCCAGATTCGCCAGCGACGCGAACCTCAAGGAGCCCGGTGGACATGTTACTGCTGGCTGTGGAGATTTCTGAGAGGAGAGCGGCGGTTTGGCGCAGTTCGTCGGGGGTCTTTTCGAGACGGCGTTGGGCGGTTTCAATGCGGGTGTTGCAACTATCGATGTATTTGGCGAGATCACGTACGTAGTCGGGTGTGAAGTTGAGAGCGGTCTTTTCGCGAGGAGGGAGAGCGGCGTATTCGGTTTTGAGAGCCTCGGAGTGGATACGGCTGCATGGACCGAGATCCTAGAGAAATATGCTAGTTAGCTTGAGACGGAAGGGACAAAGGAGTAGGTGAAGACGAACCTGCTTGGTGTTGGTGAAGAGATCGTGTGGACAATTGCCCACGATGTAACTGCGACAAACCTTCGGGTCACGCAGTGAAACCTGCTGGGCGCGAGACGTTGACGTCGCGCCCATTAGTTGTTCCAGTAATTTCCTTTGTTCGGCCGCCATTGTGTTGTAATATATGATAGCGATTCAATTGCAAGATCAAGGAACGTCTGTTGGTTGCGTCGCAAGGCTAGCCGTCGCAAAGTTCACCAATATTATTATCCCAGGGTCGCATAACCCTGACCAATTAAATTCTGCCGGACCCCACCGCCTGCCTTATTGCTGTAACTAGCTAGCTGACCTGGGTAGCTTAATGGCTTTACTAGACCGTGTCCTCGGGACGGTGTAAGTAACAAACAGCAACGACCAAAATGCGCATTTCCACGACGGCGCTGACGACGGCGGTACTCGCCGGACTTACGAATGCGACACCGGGGTACGAGGAACATTTGGATTTGACACCGTTACCGGGGAATGCCCTGTTGGCATCCTTCCAGTTCCGCGCCGAGCAGCCAAGACGGGATCTGGTCGCGCATGACTATCGGGTCTTTCCGAGGGAGTTGGCGCAGGTTTTGGAGGGCGCGGGAGTCGCGGAGGTGCATTTGCGGTTTGCGGTTGGTCGGTGGGATGAAGAGGGTTGGGGAGAGAGACCGTGGAGTGGTAAAAGGGAAGGTGGTGTTGGTGTTGAGATGTGGGCTTATTTGGTGGAAGGTGATGATGGGTGAGTTACTTGAGAAATTGGTTGGGATTTCAGCTAATGAGTTACAGGATTGAGAAGCAATGGCGCATGCTCACGAATACCCTATCAGGCCTCTTTTGCGCCTCGTTGAACTTCATCGATGAAACCCGCACGACGTACCCACAACATTCCTTCCCGCCTACCGGATCTCATAACCAGACTCTCCGACTTGTCCATGGAGTCCTTCCACATGAGGTTGTTTGCACAGAGAACCTTACGCCGTTTGTGAAGATGTTGCCGTGCAAGGGGAAGGCTGGGTTGGCTAGTCTGCTTGATGGACATCGCTTGTTCGATGCTACTTGGCAGTCTATGGCGATTGATGTTCGGCCTGTTTGTAGAGAGGGAGAGAAGGAGTGTGTTGTGGAGGTGGAGCAGACTGTTGATATGGTTATGGATATTCCTCGTGCTCAGAGACCTCGTGGTATGTTTCCTTTTAGAGACTGTGTAAACGGAAAACTTACTAACATGAATAGACAACCCTATCCCACATCCACCACCAGCTGACCAGCTCCCATGCGATATGTCCCGTCCATACACCGACGGTTCTACTTGCTACCCTATCGACTCGCAACCCGGCCAAGAATGGACGCTCTCCGACTTATTCGGAAAGACTTTACAGGGTAGCTGTCCCCTTGCGCCAGCCGACAAGGCCCCCATTTGTGTGATGGTTCCCGAAGGTCGCCCAGTCACCGTTACCGGTGCCCAGTATGAGGTCGGATATGGCCCTACCAAGAGATGCTTCATCCCTTTCGAAAACAGCCAGTTTGACATGACGGTCGGTGAAGCGCCTAGCCCCGAAACAGCAGTCGTAGCACCAAAGCAACCACCTTTGTACGTCGCCCGTGTACTCACTGGCCACGGACAACAATCTGCCTCCGTGAAAACGACACTTCGTAACCCCTCACCATTCCCTGTCACATTCATCTACAAGGAGTCTCTTCCTTGGTTCATGCGTCTGTACCTGCATACCCTTCAAACGACAGATGCTAGCACCGGCGAAGCTATCCCCCATTCAACGACCTACCAAGCTCCAATTGACCGACTTCGTGGGACGCATCTGGAACTTAAGATGACTATCCCCGCGAATACTACTGCGCTACTCACCTACCATTTCCAAAAGGCCATCCTGCGGTACACTGAATATCCACCTGATGCTAACCGTGGTTTCGACGTAGCTGCCGCTTCAGTCCACGTTCTTGGACCAGACGGAAAGTCAGTTACCCATGAGATCCGCACGACAGCTATGCTTTTATACCTTCCCACCCCTGATTTCAGCATGCCGTACAATGTCATCATCTTCACAAGTACAGCTGTAGCATTGGTGTTTGGAGGATTACATAATCTGCTGGTTAGACGGATGGTCTTGGAGAAGGAGGTTGAAGAGGGGGCGTTTAAGACTAAGATGGCGCAATTCAAGAAGTGGATACGGGCGTTGAAGGGGAAGAGGGATTGATTTGCTTTATTGTTGCTTTGGTTACGTTACATAGATTTCTTGTATTTTATTTCGGTTACGCATGATTTGTTGGTTTGTTCGCATGTCTGTACATAAATACGTCATCTTTGGGTTTCACCGTGTCACACAGAGCTCTTGGACGGAAAGATAGCTTGACATCACTTTAGATAAAACTATTTAGATACATGAACGTTCTCTCAGCACTGTTGTATTCCTTTTGGTTTAGCTTTGCATACTGTATTCTGCTCGCATTTCTCTATAGACCAGCTATAAAAGCACTGTATCTTCTGGACTTACATTTCTAGCATACTTCTCCTCTCGACTCAAGTCAAGTATATATTCTTGTAATCCCTATATCGCACCGTTCCTTTACGATCATAATAAGGCTTATAAATTGGTTTGAAACACACCAAACGGGCGAGTGTGCGTTTTATCCTATACGCATTAACAATCCGTCGAGTCATATTCGGAGGCTCATTTCGCGGTGGTAGTCGCCGTTTAGGCTTGCAATACTTCCGGGTCTTGACCTTGAGCTTGTAAATAGCCCTCCTCCCTCGCCTTATAGATTGGTTTCCCCATTTCTGTAATAACCCGATGGCATAGTCCTGGAGATATCTGAGCTGCTGAAGCTTTCTCAGGAGCTTGTCACGGTTCGATTCAATCCAAATCGATCCATCATACGACTCTACTATCCCCGATTTCATCCTCAACTGCCACTCTGACTGTGTCTCTGACTCGGACCGGGTCTCTGGCTCCGATCCGGTCTCTGGCTCCGACCGTGTATCTGACTCCGACCGTGTCTCTGCCGCCGACTCTGTCTCTGCCGCTGACTGTGTCTCTGACTCCGTCCGTGTATCCGACTCCGTCGTTACCACCGACTCCCTCTGTGCTCTGCACTCCAAATCTGAGTCTGGGTCTTTATTCCGATAGCCGAGGACACGCCGTAGACATTTGTGGCTTCGTAAAGAAGGTCGGAGTAGCTTGATAGGACTATGTTTTAACCGATATCTTTTCAGGCGTGTCAGAGTTTGATGCGCCAAGGGACGAATCAGAGATAATCTAACTTTCACGACAGACAACGGCGGATGATCTTGCCAGTGTTCAACGTATCCCTTTCGTTCGGCATAGACATCATAGAAGTCGTTCTTTACGGGAATATTCCCGGGCAACCACCGCAGTACAAGCAAGACTCTGCAGTATTTGAGCCCTGGTCCGTTGGACACTGTTGTGTAGATCTCAGCAAGCCTATCGCCTGGTCTGGCGTTCATGTAATAATGCATATTGGGATTTTCCGCATCGCGTTTCGTTGCCCGTCTACACTTGCCGAACATTACAAGGTAGTTTTCATTTCTTACATGTTCCTCCGTTATCTTATACTCCATACGGCGCGCAATTTTCAGTTGCTCTGGTCGTGTGGTATTACCATGTATTATAAAGGCTTTATGTCGAAGGACNTATCGCCTGGTCTGGCGTTCATGTAATAATGCATATTGGGATTTTCCGCATCGCGTTTCGTTGCCCGTCTACACTTGCCGAACATTACAAGGTAGTTTTCATTTCTTACATGTTCCTCCGTTATCTTGTACTCCATACGGCGCGCAATCTTCAGTTGCTCTGGTCGTGTGGTGTTACCATGTATTATAAAGGCTTTATGTCGAAGGACCGTTTGGTTCCTGGGTGGCCAGTAAGTCTGTCTGAATTCAAAAGCCCATGACCATGAAGGAAACAAGTCATCATAGTAGTCGCGGTAGTCAGGGTCATACGTGGTTCTCCAGCATAGGTTATACCGGAAATTTCGAGTTCCAATACCGTGTATATGTTCGATTCCACGGGCTTGAAGAAGACCGGAAATTGCATTAACTCGATCCATCCCTTTCGTAAGGCTTCGACCAATGTATATAGTCAAAATGTCTGCTATAGACTTAGTAGACTTCTGACAACACCCTGTCTTAGTCTTGCGTGGGAGGGTCACCGCCTTGGCCACGTGATGATACACTTTTGTTGGACAGTTGATGTGCCAAACCACTGTATAGTCTGTCATGTACAAACGATGAGGGGAAAGAAACTCTTCCTGCATGGTCCAACCACGGACCATCCATTCAGGCCTTGGTTTGTAGGCCCAAAGTTTCCATGTGTTCATGTACCCATCGAACGCCGTAATGTCCTTTTCGCTGATATCAAGAGGTGCAAGAAACGGACGGGTATATCCTGCAAGTCCACCANTTTGTTGGACAGTTGATGTGCCAAACCACTGTATAGTCTGTCATGTACAAACGATGAGGGGAAAGAAACTCTTCCTGCATGGTCCAACCACGAACCATCCATTCAGGCCTTGGTTTGTAGGCCCAAAGTTTCCATGTGTTCATGTACCCATCGAACGCCGTAACGTCCTTTTCGCTGATATCAAGAGGTGCAAGAAACGGACGGGTATATCCTGCAAGTCCACCATGGGGATCAGCGCCCAAAGCACAAATGATAGTCAAGAAAGATTTGGCATAGATATGTCCCATGGCACGAATTTGCTCCATCTTTTCAAAACTGTGAGTCTGCATGATACAATATCGATCGATCCAGATGTATGGGATGTCCAATGTCCATGCCAGACCCATACAATCGTAGAGCGTTTTTGACATGTTATCGAGACTTAAAGAGTCCTCCTGGAGGTACTCCGACTCATTCTCTTCAGTGAGCATGTTTTCATCACCGGGCTCCCATCTATGGCTGATTGCGCAATATCGAACATTTGGATCATTAATGTAGACAACACATTTCCTCTTGACATCAATGAGACGAAAAGATGGGGGAAGCTCTCCTATACGTATTGGTCAGTTAAGTGGCACGCAAAAGTCTAGCATAATTCTTACCTGAATAAGCTCTGTCTTCTGGAATAGGCAAACAACCAGGCTTGTTTTTCAATTCCCTCCGCAACTGTCTCTTCAAGAACCACGGGTTAAAGAAGTTATCTTCGCAGTGTCGTAGACCAGCCATCTTATTCTCTCGAACCGGAACGAAAGTAACGTCTACATTGTATTCGCGGCATTGCCCATCTATAGCAGCCAAATCATCATAAGCCCTAACGGAAAGACTCAAGTTCCAAGCATCATCGCATCCCATGATAGTTTTAGGCTGATATACAGGCGATACCACACGCATACACTGAACAGAAAACGCTTGCGGAATAGTATTTTCCAAGTCCAGGGTAGCCAAGATCCGACGTCCAATTCCAAAACAGATAGTGCACTCGTCCTCTAACCCCAGATGGTTCAATCCAAGACCAGAGGTGTCGTCAATTGGTCTCGGCCACGGAATCCGCCCATTAGAACCGCATATAATCCGCTTATGGGCACCTAGCTCCACCATCTCACGATCATCAATAAACCACCAACTCAAGTCGTTTTCATCCGGTGGCTTGTCGCTGTGGCGGCGGTCGTTCCACATTCCTCGTAATAGTCGGACCGGAATTTCACGGCCTTTTTCGAGCACCTCCTTCACACACTCTTCACATCCTTTGGTGATGGTCATTTTTGTCACCATTTCGATACATTCATCGCACCATTTTTGGACTTCTCCAACAGCTGCTATCGACCGGCTGTTACATTCAGAACATGATTCTCTGGGGTCGGATTCATCCTTGACGTGAACCGGTTTCTAGGTGGGAAGAAAGGTTAGTACTGTTTCACGGGAAATCTGCCTGGAGATTTCTGTCCAGTAGTTTCTTACCTGGGTGATACCATCGTCAAATGCCAACAAGTGATATACCCCGTTGTCCTTGTCAGTGATAGTTATCGTCTCAAACATGATCTTGATCTTGCATGTCAGTCTGACATTTTGAAGGGAAAGGCATCTCCCGAGGATTCTATTTATTCAATCGTCAAGCTGACGCATATTCCTCGATACACACGTGTGCCTGGGGATTTTCAGGAACTCGGCGCGTAACAACGGCATATCCAAAGTCTCAAATCTACAATCACCATATAAATCGGGCGTACTTCCCGGCCGTGCACTGCCAGATTGATCCCGCAATACTACTACACACCCAAAGAATTTACTGTAGATGCAAGTCATGCGTGTATGTATTGGCCCAGATGCTTTCCGGCTACCTGCGACAGGTTTCGAATTTCTCAGCCCAATAGGCGCTCATCGCAAATGCGCGATTCCGTCAGCCACTGTTGTGCAGGGAGAATTTACACTGGCTGCGCCATTTTGGTCCCTGTCTAGGTTCAATAAATGTGTGGGGGGACAGTCAATTATGGCGAATCAACCTCAGTCCGCAGTCTACAGCCCGTCGAGGTTTTGTTCCAAACGTGACTGGGTGGTGGCAATATTGGAGAACTCCCTGGTTGTAGAAGTTCTTCTGGGTAGTAACATGTCAACTTTCTAGGTTCATGAAACTGAACTGTTTACCCGTTCAATTGTGACATGCTATTATAAGGAATCGAAGTCGAAACAAAAAAAAGTGAGGCGGAAATAGTAGTACCGTCTTTTTGAATCCCCCTCTAATTTCTCGCTCCTCGCGAATACTTGTATTCTGAAGCTATACCTGCCAATTTGAAGGATACAAAAACGGGTTGTATCGTCACTATCTATTTTTGGCACACAATGGCGATCCATGACGATCACTAGTAAGGGCTTAACCCTATTATTGACCCCTCCAGTTTGTACGAAAAGCATTGGACAATGTCCAATCATCTGGTGACGGATGTATGTATTGAACGCGTTGTTGGTGGAGATTGTACAATTACTGTTCAACTGTAAGCACTGCCTCCATCGCTGGCCACCTTTACCGCCACAAACTTGATTCAATGTACATATTTGACGCCGGGTCCTGCCTACCCGCAATACTCAAACTGTCACAACCCTGTGGCGGGAGAAACGTCGACTATTGCGCATGTTGGTTCCTTATCGTTCCAGCGGCGAGATGCGAAACAGGCCGGGGAACAAGAAAGTTCGAGGGTTCTCGACATGCATCTCCGCAGGTCGAGGGATGTGATGGTCCAAGGAAGTTGTTGTCTGGCGGCGTTCAAGAATAGAATGAAACCGCTCGGGGATATTGCCTAGAGATCGAAGATGTGCGCATGACACACGGCACATCTTTTGTATGATTGGGCTGAGCCCGAATTTGGCGTGTTTTAGTACACCGCACCGCACGTAGTGGGACTCGAGTCATGGAATGCTCGACGTGACCGCCAGTTATTACACAGCTCGTGCGAGCAACTGGCACATCACTCGAAGGGATCTTCTCACAGTTAGAGAATGCAAGAGTAGAGAGATTACGGAAGTAGTAAGAGTATACATGATATACGAAGATGAGCATGTTCGACGTAGTCAGTAACTCTACATCTATAGAATAAGATAAGTTACAAGTCAAGCTATATACTACGAAGGGCATGGTATGATGTGCATGTAAGTGGGGAAGTGATACGTTACACTATAACAAGTTCTTCTCTCCATTCGGTAATCACTTGTGACTGAGGAATACCTACTAGCAAGGCAACTTCAACAAACAGAACCTCCCCTTGTGGAGTTACATTTCGTACAACGAAGGCGTCGCAGAATCCCTCAGCCAGCACAACTTCATCGTCAACTTGACTGTATGAGCAACCGACGAACAGATTACCATCTGATAGAATACCAAGGTGATGACCCGAGCGATGCATACGCCACAAAGGTGAAACGAGTCTGTAATCAACATCATCATCTCTATACCTGTCGACATCCAAGTAATGATCTAAACGTTCCTTTAGACTTGATCTGTAAGGCGGAATGTAATCCAACCAGTCAAGTAAAAAGTCTCTCTCTTTATCATCCATACTGTCCCCCCCGAAGCGTGCTGCCATTGCCTTTCTCAGCTCCGTGTTGTCGTGCTCTTGGAACATCTTTACAACCTTGGCTCGATACATACACTGAGCGAACAGCTTTCCCCACCCTGGACCACGACGAAATGTTGTATTTTCCAATGTGTCAGATCTCGCGCCTAGAAATTGTGGGGTTTGGAGTTGAGAGAAGTAACCATCATAGAATCTAGCAGGAAACAAGATGGTTTTGCCATATTGCACCCAGGATACCAAGGTATCCGCTGTAGACAGCCCCTCGGGAACCCATCGTAATCCGTGATTCTCATAGGGTAGATAAAATTGGCGCTTCATAGTTTTTAGAGACGTTAATATGTGCTGGGCTATGTCCAAAACTACCTCCGTATCAGGTTTATTGTAGTCAACTACTATTCTAAGATCTTTGTAGAGCCCAGCAAGAGAAAACAAGCGATCGCGATCTTGTCCCACCCGAAGGGAATTGCATGAATGTTCATACGCCGAGGCAAAGGGAAATGTTTTGGTTGAAGCGAATTTCAACTGGGAAGTCACTTTGTGTGAGGATGAGTAAGTGACAGCAGAGAATAACCCCCCCCTTAGAGAAAAAAGAGTCTGGTTGAAACATCCAGTATCCGGCAAAGACTCATGTTCATCTCGAACATCAGCATCAAATTGGCTCCAATATATTGCCTTAGTTATGACTAAGATGGACCAAAGGGAAATCTTGCATTGTCCATACAACAAGTAATCCGCTGTACATCCCCGGATCTTGGGCCATTGTGCTTGCCGCCTTGCCAAAGGGTATTTGAGTCGGTCCAACTCTTTGTTGAGTAAAGGCCACAGCGCAAGGTATTCTTCACGGACGGCAACCTCTTGGACAATCCATGCACGAGACCAATAGACACTATCAAACACAGGACGAAGGTTGATCCAGTTGACGTTTGTAAGTGCTCTGGCCAATTGTCGCCGGGAACATTGATTCTCGTCCCAGTCCAATGAAGCCTGAAAAAGACGATTGACATCTCTTGAGATTTGGGTGGTATCGGACTGAGCCGAACCAAGCCATGAAATCAACCGGTCTGCTTTTTCGTAGAATTCGCCCATCATCTGCACCTGGTGGGCCTTTTCGTCTTCATCGACCTGATTGATACATAAAGCATCGATCCAGAGGCGAATTGGCTTTCTCTTGCGACGTATGTGCCATAATGCAGCCATTAGATTCTCAGTGACTCCGATAATGCCGGAATCAAGGTACATGGGATATGTGCCCTCTGGTGTGCCCCATACATACGAGAGACATGTGTATTTACCAGCACCAGACGGGAAATTGTGTGTAGACATAGAACATCGCAGTGGTTCAAGTCCCGCTCCAGGCAGTAGTGTAACTATTCGGATTTGTGCTTGCGGTTGGTCTAACGGCTGATGGTCGTATGACAATGGCCCAAGTGGCCCGCGTATTTTGAAGCCCATTCTAGGAGAGCCGGCCCGCGTGATCTTCCGGTGAGTAAATCGATATTCTTTCTCTTGTGGATTTCCGGCTTCGTCTTTTATCACTCTTGCGTCCACTAAAGGAGCAAAGTCTTTATTTTCCCCTGCAGGTAGTTAGTATTTGGTGTCTCCAAACAAGCTATCGACTGAGCAATACTGCGATTCCACTTGATGTTTATATTGCCCTTTGCGCAACACTACTGGGTGCGCTTACAATATTCACTGCAGTGTTCTCGTTTCATAAAACCAATGGGTTCTCGACCTGGCGGAACATTCTTAGGGAATCTATAGAACACCATTTTGAAGGTACTGCTCTTGGTGAGCCAGTACAGACACCAGCCAGAGAGATTTTAGGAAACAAAGAGTTGATGAAAGTATTCCATGAGACAACTGCAGAACATACAACCTTGATGAGCCTATGGCTGTCCATTAGTACATATGTAAACACATATGTAAATACCATCGTAGGCACCCCGCACTCGAAGGATCACTGTATCATTGGGTTTACTCGCAGCATTTCGCCCCACTAATATAACGATGAAACATGAATATTCACACTCGGTATTTACTAAAAGCCAGCTGTGCCAAGAATTGTGTATACAGTGGAGTGAGAGACTCCTAAGAATGCGAGGGGGGTTGGGTTACGCCCAACTAAGGTTGACTAGAGATTGGTTCTTTGTACAATGACGTCATTTGTGTGTGTACAACTGTAAATTTTCTTTTGTTCATACATTATTCTCATGCAGGTTTAGACCATAGGGAAACTGCTCTGGTGTCAGAGATTTAGGGTACTGATGGCCTGCGGACGGCGTCTTGACACCGGAACACCCGTATCAACACACAACTAACTCCTAAAACGTTAGGGTATAAGTATCATCATCACGTGTACTTTATACCCTGTACAGGTACACGTGCAAACGCAGTCGTGTAAGTCAAACAGTGTTGTTGATCGATTCCTTCCGTCGAGATTTATAATATATATCGGGCCCGATTTATCAGGCAAACTCGTAAGCCACCGGTATAGTGATGTCGACTAAATGCTCTCTGATTGTGATGGTGCCCGGATGGCGGAAATGGGAATCCCTGATGATAATATACATAGCACTTGAACCACCTGTACATAGAAGAATAGAGAGAGAAGAGATTAAGAGCTTTCCCAACTAATTTACTTGACCGAATTATCCAACATCTGGTTCACAGTGACCCAATCTATAAGGCCCTCATCCCTCAGCCAAATCGTAGTCACTTTGGCCACACTGACTCAATGACAAAACCTTTACCTTCCTGCAGAGATAGGACTTCCTTGTGGAATAAGAAGCCACCGCTATACAGAAGTCATCAATGCAACTCATTTGGAGATGTTGGAGTGGGCAGTCTCGTACCTTAATCTTTCTAGCATACAGAAGGAAGAGAATAGGAGAGAAGAGTATCGATGTTTGTATTCAATAGTGCCATACGATATACCTGTCTTAGAGAGAAGTCATAATACAATGGACTAAATACTGCGGATAGGACGTGCGACTGGCAATTGGTTCCTCTATCCGCATCAATGCAGCACAATCGTTCGGAAAGGAATCTCTTTCGACTGGGCACGCTGGCCAAGAAAGGATTTCATATGTCTGCCGGTAGTAGTCCCGTTCTTCGCACCATGTAATTCTGCTAGTTCCTCGTTCTTCTTGCCAATCCACCTTCTCACGAGGCTGCTAGGTCTTCCCAGGCGCCTGATTCTTTGCGACCAAGACGACCCTTTTTTTGTGCGTATGACACGCAATCCTTCCCGTGCAAACCCGCGGGAGAGTCTNACGCTGGCCAAGAAAGGATTTCATATGTCTGCCGGTAGTAGTCCCGTTCTTCGCACCATGTAATTCTGCTAGTTCCTCGTTCTTCTTGCCAATCCACCTTCGCACGAGGCCTCCAGGTCTCCCCAGGCGCCTGATTCTTTGCGACCAAGATGACCCTTTTCTTGTGCGTATGGCATGTAATCCTTCCCGTGCAAACCCACGGGAGAGTTTGTAGGCCCTCAATGCCTTCTGCGGATGGAATTTACTAGTGCGATTCCAAAGTTGTCTTCTCCACGATGCCCCTTTCTGTGGCAACTTGATCCTGGTTAGTATCAAACCAACACGCCGAGTGTGGATGACATTGCAATCTTTCAGATCCGGTGGTACACTTTTGATTTTCACCGCCAAACTATATACAGAAGTATACGTTGGCTTTTTCCCCGGCTCGCCATAGAACAGCTCGATGGCATATATACCGAAGCGAACATGGAATTTCTTTTGGTCAAAGATGAGTTGATCATTTGGTCCCATGCTTCTGATCTTTGCATACAAGACAATTTGCTTGTCACTTAAGCGGTCTTCAAACTCAGCTGTAATACCCATGCGTTCCCGAAGCATTGGACGCAAGTCTGCCGGTGTTTTCTTGTGTAATGCAAGACATTCTGTTGGTGTCTCTGGAAACGCCCCTGTGTTCCGTAACTTCAGGTTCAAGTGTGTCCACGACCAGGTTGGGAACCTGTCGTCAGGACCAGCAGAAATGGCTTCCTTTGCGGGATACCAAAACAGAGTTTGAACGGTATGTTGTGGGTCAATGCCGTATAAATGATCAATCCCACGAGCTTGCAGTAACCCAGATACAGCGACTAGCCTATCACCGCTTTGTGACAGATCCCGACCACTATAGACAGTAATGATGCTTGAGAGTCCGTTTGTCTCATCTGGACAACAAAAGTGATAGTCCTGTCGCTCTACACCATGTGCTACATGGTAGTACACAAAGTTAGGACACTTGATGTGCCACATTATCGTCCAGTCTGTCATGTAAAGGCGATTGGATGAAAGATACTCCTCCTGCATGGTCCAGCCACGGTTTAACCATACTGATTTGGGATTAAACTGCCACATCATCCACTCATTTGCTGTTCCATCGTAATGTTCAGGAGAGTGATTGATGGCCCCGGATCGTGGAAGAAAGGGACGGTCGTAACCAGGTAGTCCGTTGTGGATATCATTAGAGAGTGAGAAGATGATAGTTAACCACGACTTGGAATATATTTTTCCCATGGCTCCTATTTGCTCTGCCTTATCCTGGTCACTATCCTGTATGATGCAATAACGGTCAATCCAGATGTACGGAATATCTAAATCCCGGGCAAGCATCATGCTGTCATGTAAGCTCTTGGACATTGTTGATAGACACAACGACCCAGGCCGCTCAAACTTTGACTTTGTTTCCTTAGCGAGCTTGTTTTCATCATCCGGACCCCATCTATAGCTAATGGCGGAGTATTTGACAAGCCGATTGCCAATGTGGACAATACACTTTGTTCTTGACATCAACGAGTCGGAATGAATTAGGGAAGCCTATCAAAAGTGTTAGAACGGCACCGCAATCACTGCTATGCAACACTTACCATCATCTTGCTCCAATGAAGTTACTGTAGAAGTATCAACAGTCTCCTTGAGCTTGGCGTCTAGTTTCATTTTCAAAAACCTGGGGTTAAACAGGTGAGTTTCGTAATACGACAATCCTGGATTCTGAATATCCTGATTCAAGAAGAGATTCATAGTGACTTTTGTCTTCTCTGCTTTGTGACCCCTCAATCGATACCATTTGTGCCATTCAATTTCCAGACTAACCGGAAAGTTATTTTTTACCCCATCCGTCATGAACATGTGAATGTAGATTTGGCCGACCGAAACCCCCGTTATAGCGGCCTTTTGGTGTTTTGATAATTTCGATGAAGTTGCCGTTAAAATAGTTCTGGCCAAAGCAAAACAGATGGGACAGTCAGGACTGAATCCGAGTCTGTTCATGGCTGCCCCGTCACTGTCATTGACTGGAATCAGCCACGGACAAAGGCCATCTGCGCCGTATGTTGTCTTGGTGTTGCAGAGCTCCTTTATATCTTGGTCCTTCAGGCTCCACCATCGAGGATCTCCCTTTGGTGGTGCTCTCGACGAATTCATGTCTTCGTCGTTTCTGTTCCGCAGCACATATNCCCGATGATGGTACTCAAGACATGACTCTCGAGATTCCCCCTCGGTTTTCACATGCACAGGGCCATCACGAGTCTGGCTAGTTAGCTAAAGTTTCAAACCAACGGTGACGCTGGGCGCCTCCACTCTCAAGAAACTTACATCATCAACCACTTCGCTGAATGAAAAAAGATGGTGGTCACCCCACTCTTGCGAACTTCACGGCTTCGAACATGTCACTAATAGTTTGGAGTTTTGGAATCTATCGGTCATATTCAGTCTCAAGTTCAATAAGATGTAGAAATCACGTCAGTTTGGTCTATTCATTCTTGTAGTGGCTCATATTTGTATATTCAATACAGGAAAGAGTAGCCGGTGAGCTTGGGGCGGCAACAATGGCACACGTTGCTCTATTCGTGGAGGATTCTTGATTTTCTGATCTGCACCCATATCTGCATGAATATTGATCCTACTCATGTTCCTATTCTTGTGAGTGCTGGGTAGAT
>JSUI01005968.1:0-14365 GCA_000833645.1 Huntiella omanensis | reverse complement strand
AGGGACGAAGGGGGGAATGCACAGAGCAAAGGGAAAGGGAAATTTTTCGGTACCCCTGGGTGGGTTTGTCTGGGCTGAAGGGTAAAAAAAGACATGGTGAGGCTAGGTAAAGACGGGATCTCGCAGTTGTCGATGCACACCTGCAGAGTGGATCACCAGGCTGACACCGAAGATGAAAGAAAAACCAAGTCTTTCAAAAGCGAAGTAACCAGTCTATTCAAATGCGAAAGCCGAAGTTCTTCATGGTCCACCAAACTGTCAACCCCCCATCCATCCATAGGTAGAATATGCCCCGGCACGTGTCACCACTAGACCCCGCCGCTACAAGCCGTCCGTCCAGATCGAAAATCAATCCACTAAAAGAAAAAACCAGGACCCACAAACAAACAAAAGTAAAGAACTTCTGTCAGCCTGATAGGGTTATCTGTGACCCTGAGCAGTGCACGACTCCACTACAGACACCTAACACGTCCCCATTCCTGGGGACCACTACTAACTTACCTACTATCATCATCATCATCAAGATACATCATTAATACAATCACTATCAACTCTCTCACACTATAGGACTCCGTCCGTCAACTTCCCCAAAACTAACGGAAAGGCAAAGGAAAAAAAAACCCAGTTCCCATCGTCGGGCCTTGTCGCTTCTCGCTCCTTCCGTCGCATTCGAGTAGAAACGAGAGCTTCAAAGAGAAACGTGCGTGCCATAGAGACAAGGTAGAGCCTGCTTACAGATACTAGATAGGGAAATGTTGCGAAGTTGGTGGATCTTTTATAATGGAGTCTGATGGTGAAATTTAGTAGGTGATGAGATTTCCGCGGTGTTGGAGGGGGGAGGGGGGATATTAACCAATCAGAGTAACGGATTCTACCACTTGGGTTGGACGAGGCTGTGAAGGGTGTGAGATGGTCTGATTGGGAAATGCATTGGATTTTGCCGAATGGTTGTTTCGTCTTAATTCATCCTACCGAATGATGTTTTTTTTGGGGGGGAAGACATGTAGGCAGCCTAGACTAGAAAGATTTAGACAGTAGAAAACTGATTCATGTGTGTATCCACCTAGAGTCACTGCGGAGTTTTTACAAGTGCCTGAGATGGTCAAGGCTGATGAACTTGGTTAAGCAAATATTTGCAGAATGGATGCATAGCGGCCTGACTACATTTGGCAGGGGATTTTTCGACCATTAAGAAAAAATTGAATGTCCCTGGAAGGAAGTATAGGGAGACATTTATGGGGACGGGCTCGGAATAGTAACCGTCGGCTTACAGATTGATGGATCATTTCCGACCGAGGTTGTTGATTCATGTTTTCTGTATGCATACTTACTAATTTAGTTATAACATGTAGCAATATATGCGTATGTGTGAAGTTGTATGTATACCTTTCTATCCAGTCCTCATAACAAGCCAAGACTCACACGTTTCCGCACATCGCCATGGCACTAGGAACAAAATCAAATACAATTGTACAAAATGACTCTAAATCAAGACATATTCTACACTACAACCACCTATATTTCCGCGGTCTCATTCCCTCCATAACCCTCGTTGTCTGACTCGAAAGTGCACTTGTTAACTAAACACTTTGGGATAAGTTCAGCTAGTTTAGATTTCCAGGTACAGACACACCCCCTCTAGTAAACTCTTTCTCAGCAATGACTGGATTGGATTTTCCCACGGGTTAAGAATCCGAACTAGCTCAGCCCTTTACTGCATACTAAATCAAGTCAGTCAGTCATTACATGTTTTCTTAGTGTTGTTGACGTCAATGAGATGACCAATACCCAAGAAGAATTCTCTACGCCGCGTGACTAAGCCATCAAAGGACTTTTTTTCTTAAAGATTCTTCATGGCTTATGTATGAAGATGCTAACACTCATCACATCAAGTCACCAAGTTTCACCATCCAAATAGTCACCTGACAAACAAAGTCTATGCGTCAACATCTCCAAACTCTTGGCCAACAATCCAATCCCCTCCGTCCTCGCAAACCCTCAAAGCCGACCCATCCGACTCATCTCCTGCGTCAATGTTCTTTGAAATCTCGCCATCAACTCGTACCATTCCGTTTTAGGAACCACAGTATCCTAGATCCCCCCCTCCCGCGGGCGAGAAGAGGACAAAACCTAGCCCCATGAAAAATCCAGGGTCCCAATGGTACTGTACTTGACTAACTCCACTTTTCTTGGGAGAGAGAGAGAGAGAAAAAAAAAGATCTGATAAGAAAATGTGATCACGACATGTCTTTTGGAGGGAACTAGGGGGTGGTTATTTCCAGATCGGAGGGAAAGCGGAGAGTTTGATGGGATCTTTTTAGTTAGTAGTTCGGAGGATTGTACCCGAGAGAACTTGTGACTTATTTAGTCAGTTCGCGATGTCGGATGGCGGTTGTCATGAAGATATCTATGTATTGTATATGCAAGTTGCTTTGTCTTTTTGTGGTGGCTTTTGAAAAGGAATGCGTGAATTCTGCAAATTAACCTCCTGAACAAACACGGGCGACACAAGTCCGAAATATGCGCAAGTATGGCGCCAGCCTTTTTGGTTACAGCCCCAACAAAAAGACAATAGTATTCCTCCATAATCTAGTCAGATCAATCGATCTTGTAAATAGTTTCCCCCTGGTTATGTAGTATCATAGATACATACACTTGAATCTAATGTAATGCGACAAAATCCCGAACTCATGAAATTCTAGTCACTTGACTAAGATAGACGCTAGTGAAGTTAACCACAGATCACAACGTATCTCCAAGATATCATCTCCAACTTAATATCCTGTAATGTCATCTCCAACGCCCGTCAAACATTCATCGCATTACATCGTTGCACATACGCGGCGCCAGTACTACCATCGTCAAACAAGTCACNTTCGCGATGTCGGATGGCGGTTGTCATGAAGATATCTATGTATTGTATATGCAAGTTGCTTTGTCTTTTTGTGGTGGCTTTTGAAAAGGAATGCGTGAATTCTGCAAATTAACCTCCTGAACAAACACGGGCGACACAAGTCCGAAATATGCGCAAGTATGGCGCCAGCCTTTTTGGTTACAGCCCCAACAAAAAGACAATAGTATTCCTCTACAATCTAGTCAGATCAATCGATCTTGTAAATAGTTTTCCCCCTGGTTATGTAGTATCATAGATACATACACTTGAATCTAATGTAATGCGACAATATCCCGAACTCATGAATTTCTAGTCACTTGACTAAGATAGACGCTAGTGAAGTTAACCACAGATCACAACGTATCTCCAAGATATCATCTCCAACTTAATATCCTGTAATGTCATCTCCAACGCCCGTCAAACATTCATCGCATTACATCGTTGCACATACGCGGCGCCAGTACTACCATCGTCAAACAAGTCACAGATACAAAGATTCAAATCAAGTTCAGTGGATCACGTAGTACGTATATAATGAAGGAAGAGCAAAAAATGGAGAAGACGGCCTGAAAGCCGATGAATNCAACTTAATATCCTGTAATGTCATCTCCAACGCCCGTCAAACATTCATCGCATTACATCGTTGCACATACGCGGCGCCAGTACTACCATCGTCAAACAAGTCACAGATACAAAGATTCAAATCAAGTCAAGTGGATCACGTAGTATATAATGAAGGAAGAAAGCAAAAAATGGAGAAGACGGCCTGAAAGCCGATGAATATTCTTCAAAATTGAAAATAAGAAAATCTAACCGATGATCTTTGCAAAAACTAAATAGAGTACCCTATAAAAAAACAAAACAAGAAAACAAAAATGCTTCAAAAAAGTATCAAATAACTCCCAAACATGTCATCAAGGTCCGATTTTAAGTGACCCTCTCGTGTGAGGCGCCCATTTTCATTGCGGCAGACAAAAAAAAACAAAGAACCAAACGATTCCTTCATAGTAGAAGAAGTATCGTAGGAATTTTAAAAAAGTGACAGAAAACAAACAAATTCCCCCAAAAGTTGTCCCGAGTCCAGTTTATGTGATTGAAAAAAAGCAAAGAGAAAAAAAGAAGAAACAATGTGAGCGAGGATATTGTGAATCCCGACTCGGGGTATGGATTTTTAAATCGTTTATGGCGGCGCTGGTAATGCTGATTTTTGATACAGATGAAGGAAAACGAAGAAAAAAGTTGAGTAGTAGTAATAGCCGTGAGGCAAATAGAGTGAGTGGTGATTATAGCAAGTTGGTGACAGAGCTAGAATGCTTCTGATATGTTGAAACAAGAGTGGTGATGGTCGTAAAGCGTAACAGACCCGGTTGACGGGTGTATTTTTGAAATAAGAAAATGTGCATGTAGTAAAGAAGATAGACTTATCTAGACAAATAATCTAGTAAGACCGTCTCCGAACAGACCGCACATGTTCAAACTGCTTCGCATAACTCTGAAGTTCCTTTCTCGCGGCATCTGAAATCCCCGAACGCGCAGAAGATCCCATAGCCACCGCGGTATCCATAGAGCACAGACTAGCATGGGAAGATGATGGCGACAGACCACGGACCGGTGGCCGGGTGAAGGTGGAAGGAACAAGTGGACGGAGAATGGGAGATGCGGGAGACGCCGAACGGGTTGGCATGTAGGTGGAGGTGTAGGAGGAGCAGGCGGAGTTCAGAGTAGGGGAGGCGGGCTTCTCGAAGTCGGCGAGACGGCAGGCTTCGGAGCAGTAGGCTTCGCCGGTGGTTTGCTTGTCGCAGCAGAAGCAGAAGCTGTCAGTCCACATGTCGAGATCGAGAGACATTTTGAGTGTATGTGTAGTTGAGATGGTAGCCGTGGATATTGGCAAATGTAGATATCAAAAGATAGATTGGTAAAGTAAAGACTGTTTGGGAGAGTGTATATAGTCAAAAGACAAAGAAAACTATCAAGTTTCTAAAGAAGTCGTAAGCTGTAAAGTGATGATACAAAAAAAAAACAATCCAAAGCAAGACCCGGGAGCCCGCCGCAATATGTACTTTTTGGCCTCTCCTCGCACCAGCGCCCTTGCCGACCAAGTCCAGGTACCTCTACACCGTTATTTTGCGGCCCTGGTACCTCGCACAGTCAAAGTGGATCCTCCCTCCAACAAAGTGGGATGGTTAACAAGGAAAAGGGGGTGTGTTAATGGACGTGGGGGGTGTGTGAATTATTCTGGGTGACGGCAGACAGTGAGTGAGTGTGTTTTTTTTTGTGGGGACTGGGGTGTGTGGATTAGGTGTGACTGTGGAAAGAACTGAAAAATAGGATAATTGATAACGTGGGTGAATGTGGTTTGGATGCAGAATTTTTTGAGGCGGCGGTTTTTTTTGAGGAAGAAGAAGTATTGTTCACGATGAATCTTTGATAGTTGTGTATGTATGTACATACATATGTGGATGATGAATATTCATGAGTAAACATACACCCTCATAACTAACCTAAAAACATATGCAGACTCCCTTAACTTCACATCAATGGCGCAATTCTACATCATTTCTCACAAATACCCAAATTAAGCCAACGCAATAGCACCCAATTATGACTTCAGAAACGCCGCCTCCTCCCAAAAACAAGTCACACCAGCACCCTGTTGGCTTCATTGTGTACAAAAAAAAACTAAGTACCCTTTTCGCCAACCTTTATGGCCAACATACCAATAAACCCAGACCCGCAGTTTCCGAAACCCAAGTCAATGAAGCCAAAGGGGTGTCTAGCGTACGTACATACGTCCACATCAGAGACACGAAAGAAAAAAAGTCTTGCATCATCTCATGAAATCACCACTCCCTGGAATTGACAAACCTCATTCACTCACTTAAATCGAATCATGACCTGAAAATCTCACAATCAAATCGCATCATTGATCGAGCTCAAGCCTACAAATGGTGTCACTTACCAGGTGGGAATTTATTATCCACCAGGTGCTAAATGACTTTGTCAGACTGTACTTTCCCTACAGGGGAACCAAGTCACTGACAAGGCTTTTCCTACAGGAGGTCTGCGTCAAGGTTTACTTTTGTCATTGATTTTTTGTGAAATCCAGTCACACCATTGCGTTATGCACGTTGTCCAGGTACCTGTATGGTAGGGTTATAACCCTGGATCGATGAGATTCTATGCTTGGAATGTGAATATGTNCAAGCCTACAAATGGTGTCACTTACCAGGTGGGAATTTATTATCCACCAGGTGCTAAATGACTTTGTCAGACTGTACTTTCCCTACAGGGGAACCAAGTCACTGACAAGGCTTTTCCTACAGGAGGTTTGCGTCAAGGTTTACTTTTGTCATTGATTTTTTGTGAAATCCAGTCACACCATTGCGTTATGCACGTTATCCAGGTACCTGTATGGTAGGGTTACGACCCTACATCGATGAGATTCTATGCTTGGAATGTGAATATGTGTGGTTGATGGATGACTTAGGGAGGTTGAAACATTGTGAATCATGGCATGTCTAGGGAAGATTTCTAGGTATTGAGGTTTATGTTGTGAACTGGTTGGTTAGAGGGTTGTTTGCCTAGATGAATTCATGAATCTAATCAACTTCATTCTTGGCCAGTCTTGGCCTTGTCTTCAACGGGGATTTGGTAAACCCCCGTGGCTGGGTGATTTCCTCGGGGGTTAAAAGATCTCCGATAATGCCTTGCCATGATGGTTAACCATCTCCAAGGTCTCGGGTTCGTATGTGTAGAATACGGGTGAATTATAAGTGGCTTTGTGACGATTTTTCCTAGTCACGACTAAACATAGCCTTCTTTCGTGTCATGAAGCTTGGAAATACAATATAGGGCCAATGCGCTAGGAATGAACCACTCTAGGCTTCTACAATGTACCAGAAGCCACCAACATTCCAGCAATCCAAACGGCCATGAAAAGTGGAGAAATCCATTATGCATTGAAAACCACTTGTAAATTCCACTGTATTAGAAACTACGAGAAGACAAACNTGATGGTTAACCATCTCCAAGGTCTCGGGTTCGTATGTGTAGAATACGGGTGAATTATAAGTGGCTTTGTGACGATTTTTCCTAGTCACGACTAAACATAGCCTTCTTTCGTGTCATGAAGCTTGGAAATACAATATAGGGCCAAAGCGCTAGGAATGAACCACTCTAGGCTTCTACAATGTACCAGAAGCCACCAACATTCCAGCAATCCAAACAGCCATGAAAAGTGGAGAAATCCATTATGCATTGAAAACCACTTGTAAATTCCACTGTATTAGAAACTACGAGAAGACAAACTAACCAATATATCAAAGCAAGCTTACAAACCACCCGTCCGTTCCCCTAAGAAAGTAAAAAAACCCCCCAATTTACCCATGAAATCGCCAAACAAAATCGCATCAACCCGTCCTCCTTTTATTTTGTTCCTCCGTTTAACCCCACTATATCCGAACCATACAAACCCACGGGACGGCTCATAGAAAAAAACACAACAACACAATCAGTGGGCCTCGGCGTATCAGAAAAAAAATCCCACCATCGCGGCCCCACGAAATCGACTCCGTCGGTGCCGTCCAGACTAGGCTACCCACGTTTCACAGCCGTGGTGTCTCTAGCCCAGCGGAGACGATCGTAGGTTCCCCTTTGAGAAGTGGTGTCTTGGATGAGAATTTCCTTGTGGTGGTGCGTGGCTGGATCTGGCAGGTCGACCGGGTAGATTTTGGTAGATATACATAGATGGATACTGGGTAGGCTTTACAATGGACTGATGGATCGATCTTCGCTTTCGCTCTCGCTTTTGGTAGCTTTGTTCAGCCAAAAATGAGGCGTCGTATACTCTTCAAGCCACTAACCGGTTCTTTTTCTACGAGACAATAGATCATGTAGACTCAGCCATGACTCGATCAAATTCAAGATTGTGCATAGTGGATAACATGTATGTAGTAGCCTCAATGAATTTACCAATTTAGGAAACTAACAAAACAAAACAAAAAACAAACAAGTCGATAACCGAGACCCTAATCGAGATTAACCCTGGTCATGATACATGCGAAACAAAAAAAAGGTCAGATTAAATAGAGATGGGTCAAAGGTGATCAGGTGGCGATATTGATACGGATGGCTGCGGATTTTGTTGTACGGAGAGACGGGATGGAGAGGTTAGCGAGCGGGTCTGACGTAGGTGGTTACGGGTGGTTACTTGTTTGTGGAGTAATTTTTTGGGAGTATTACATCATCACGGTTTTCAAGTTTAGAATGTGGGGATTTTGTCCTTCTTTTTTTTGTTGTTGTTAGGTGGGGGGGACGGTAAGTGGGGATTTTGATTTATGGGATGGACGGGGAAGATGCGGAGATGCGGAGTTGTGGGTTCTTTTTGGAATGTTTATGACGTTGGAGGTAGGATAGTGGATATGTAAGTTGATTGTGACATGCTATTCTGGTGACTATGGGATTCTTTCCTTGGAAGATCCACCTGTCATCTTCCCACGATGGATATCAAGATATAGCTTGAAAGATATCGTCACAGGACATAAGCACGTCAGGTAAGAGACATACAAGACAAGGTCATCCTGACCTGACCCAATCTACCACATCACATCATATGTTTATGATCTTAGGCTCCTCTTTTCAGGTCCCTTATATCTCCACAGTTAGGTGGGGGACTGTCCTGACGCCACTTATATTAGAAATGTGGGGAGTGGGTAGGGAATCGTATCGTGTTACTTGATGTTTAGAGGGGAAGGATATACTGGAATGCGGGGTTTGTTCGGTCAAGTCAAGGAACACAGGGTTTGTTTGAGTCTATGGTGTGACTTGTCGAGAATCAAAGAACAGTAGGTACATACTTGTATACACACTTGAGTAAATACAGACAAATGTAGTCAAGAACCCTTTGTATCGACTTGTCATCACTATATGACGTAACATAGTATTTTTCCATCTCCAACTCTAATCACATCGCCCGATAAAATACATGTCTCAAACGACGTCATTGGATTCAATCAAACTACTAAATACCAACCCTCTTCATTGTTCAACCCCCGTCTATTGTCTCACAACTTACAATCACACAGACAACTCTCTTTCCAAAAACATCAACTTTTCAAACTCCCCTAACCCTGATTACTCATTACTTCAACTTCCAGAAACCGATCGTAAACCTACTGAATGTACACGTATATATGTACATACCCATCAGAAACAAAAAAAATAGGCAAAAGGCAAAAATACATTACCCTATCCATAAAGGAGGGTGTCATCACCGTAATCCCACCGTCGCAACTACCATCCCTTGCGTGGTACCTACATTTTTCAAATTCTCGGTCGGATCGTAGTCAACATAGCGAAAGAAAAAAACGACTGAAAAAGGATCACCGTTTAGAAATATCGTATACACATATACTTGTTGAATATAATTTTGTCCTCAGGCTCTCTGTCATTTTCGTCCATGTCCCGAATGTGACGATCCAAGGGGCAGTGCCGTTATGGGTGGGTGTCAATATACCCTCAGAATAGGCACTTCAAGCACATTATGAGAAGAAAGGAAACGACTCCTCCCCCTCAAAAAGAAATATCCAGGCACTGTGATATCTTTCGGTACGTCGGTGATGAACAAGGGAAGAAACAAACTCCTTCTTTTTTCGGCCGATATAGGACTTTGTTCGGATTTGGTAGGTGGACGGTGTTAATACTACAAAGTCTTTTTTTGGTGATGGACGGCGTTTGACTTTTTGATTGTTTGGTGTGGATGGATTGGAGAATTGAGGGGGTTAATTTGTGGAAGATTTTATGGGAATTTTTTGGAAATTTGGGCGGTGATGTCGGCGTTGTATGAACTGGTTGCTCCACTATTGTTGGGGGTCATGTTGGAGAGAAATATATAACTACTGATTCTACAAAATGTGTTCAACAACCTGGATGGTTATCGTGAGGGGTAACGTGAAAAGACCCGACCAATCACATTGATCAAACAACTAAAAGCCCATTGTGACGACGTGCATGAAAACTGTGAAAAATGGCACTATATCCTAGAAACCGACCAAGGCAGATCTAATAATTTGAGCCATGTGTGTACAATATGTATGTACATCATACACATCTGTTTATCCATCGGCCCCCACCGACACTTGCCGATACTCAATTCACGCCCGTTCACTCTATTCACGAATAGCCTAGACCACCTAGTGAAATCCTCGCTTATCACGGCTATACCAACTTATCAGAGACTAGCTAGCCCCGCCTATATCCCATTGTAACATTTCTTGTGTTGCGGGCGCAAGTGGCATGGGTGGTGATTAGACATGGTGAAAATGGAAGGTCATGTCTGCTGACACGCGGCCTGGATGGTACTTGCGGGGTTATATAATCACGGTGTTCACGGCGAAGAAGAAAGTCGAGAAAAGAGGAGATGGGTGTTTTGTTTCCCTTGGATTCGGAGAGTATCTTTGGTTCATGGGATTCGTTATTCTGCCTTACCTTTCCGATTCAAGGGAAGACGGTGAACACCCGTAAGCCAAGAGGCCACCGTCGTGATCTTTTCCAAAACAACCAAGTTGCCCGGATGACATGTCTAGTATACAGGCTACCAACCCATCCATAGTCATATGACACCACAAGTCTCTGCCGTAAATTCTCAGCCTACCGATGGTCGAGGAGAGGGTCTGTCCCCTCCCCTCCCCTCGCCCCCCTCCTGCATGACCGTCCCGTCGAACGGGGCAAATACTACGTCGCGGGCCCTTGCAGACTCCTGGCTTAAGTGGACGCATGATGGCCGGATTACACGGTAATGGTGGGTATATTTGTGCTTGTAGTATCATGGGATTTGTATCCGGACGGGAGAGGGGGCGGAGATGGTTGTAGGGACATGTGATTATTGTTTGTTCGATGGAGCTATGGAATGGAGAATTGTCTATCATATCATGTCCTACTCATGGGCTCTGTGAAGGATGTAAAGAACGGGAAATTAACACCCTGTTTGGAATGTAGGATGTCTTTTGAGAGACGCCCGTTTCCTTTGTAGAGATAACGAGGTTGTTATGCTGGTCGATGGTACATACACACACAGGTCACAGGTGTATTGCATGTGTTCATTGGTTAGCCATCATGTTAATTTCAACATCAAGATAGTGAATGGGTCATCTGCCATCCCATCCTTATCGTATTCTTCCGAGTTGCATGTACACAGTCAAACCGAACCCACGTGCAACCAAGCCACACCTACGCATGTACCGACGGCATTCCAAATTCATCGCATCTAATCTCCCAAAGCAATCGCATCATCACTACCAAGCCAGCTGTATGTACATACATATCATCTCCTTAGCTCATCACCAACTCTTCAGCGTCCTTTGTATCTTTGTCGTATTCACATGTACACATTGAATAATCTCCACCCGTCTACCCACCACCAAGGAACCGGCATCTCCAACCGACAAAAAGACAAAATAAAGCCACATCACATCAGTCACGTCACAAGTCTCATTATAGTCCATTTCAGCTTGATTATCTATAATCGTCATCATCCTGTATCCTGGGATCTCGGTTAGGGTTCCTCACATTCAGCTTCTAGTGGCTTATGACGAGCGAAAGCTGGGATGAATGACATGTAGAGGTCTTGTGTGTACATACAAATTCACAGTAACAATAAAAGCACAAAGAAAAGTTTTACCCATCTAACAAAATTCACAATCCCCACCAAAGAAGGCCTCACTCCTCCCGCCACAAACCCCATCCTCAGCTCACCCCATCCCGTCCTCCAAGCCAAGCGAAATCCATCCACCATGATCAGCATCTAGTTAGGAATAACCACCTTGAACACCAAAATCTGATTATCAACTTCAAACCCACTAGGATCAGCATACGGCCACTGTCCATGGTTAAGATAGCCATGCTGCGTAACAAAGTCATTATCCGAAAGAGAAAAGACAAAGTGTTCGGTAGAGTTAGTCCCCGGGTACACCGGGAGAACCGCAAGAGACTCCCATTTTTCATTCTGTACTTGTTAGTTATGTAGTTACCAATTCCCCTGCCAGGACCACAAGAAACTTACCAAGAGAGTCTCATCCTGTTCACCACCATTATGAGCGCCCACCTTGGCCAGCTCAGTGTTATCATTAAAATCAATCCACTCACACATCTCCGCCACCTCAATACCATCTCTCAAAACGCCCTTCGGCGCAACCATATCGCCCTTCCCATCATACAGCCCCTTAACATCCGTTGCCCCAGCCACATCGAAAACGTTCACATGTCGATAAAGTGACTCCGTCTCATCCTGACCACGTCCCGCCCCACTATCTCTCGGCAACGCCAAAAACTGCCCGTTGGCTAATACGTGAATCTCGGAAGACGCAGCTATCGCGGTGACATTCCCATCGTACACATCGGTATACGTAGGCAACGGAACGACATGCTGCGCTACATAAACCGGGCTAGACGGGTCTGAAATATCATAGGTGAGAAGTCTTGTATACTTGCCCTTTTCAGCCCGATCAGTCTGTTACACCGACATGGTTAGTACGATGTCACGAGTCAGTTTCTAAAGAAAAAAAAAGACCTACGCTGTCTTGGACGGTGGAACTCTGAAGCATAGCGTGGAGAGTCTTTCCATCAGGAGAAATAGTGAGCCCTTCGAAGCCCTGGTTATTTCCACGGCCTGAGGTCGGGTCATCGGTGAAGCCATCGGTCATATTGTAAATGGCGGGCCAGTCCTCTGTGAACATGACAGTGTCGTTATGGTACGGGATGAAAGCCTCCGGAGGACGAATGACAGTGTCTATAGTGCCATTGGGAGCAGCGTGGTCTTTGATATGGTTAGTTTCCTCGTTAAGAATCCCACTAACATAACTTACAGATAAACGGCCCATACTCATCCGAAATCCAGTATCCACCCTTTCCATCCACAGCCAACCCCTCCGAGTCAATAGCAACCCTCACTCCACCGGGGCCATCCCCACCGAAGCCATCTCCGGGGTACACCACGCCCGGCAAATCCGGGAACCCGTCGAACTCCAAACTAGTAGTAGCATCCAACCCTGTAACCGGCGTGCCCTTTGGATCCGAAATCCCCACACTATCCTGATACTCCACCGTCAACGCCCCCGTCCCATTAACCCCCATCGACAAGCCCAGTGAGAACTTGTGTACTCTCACCTGGTAGTTTGTCGTCCCGTTCATATTCCATCCACGATCGGGCAGTGTATATAACGTACCCGTATACTCACCATCAGTAGTCCTCACCCACTCACTAACCGGAATGGCAATGGATGATCCAAGACCCCCAATAGTATCATTAAACACATCCCTCGTAAAAGGCACCTTACCAAACGCCGCAATCGACTTATAAAGGTATTCCTTCCCACCACATGTAACAGGCACATGACTTCTCCCCCGACAAGCCGGCGCAGCAAAAGCCCCCGTCGCAAGAATCAACAAAGCATTCTTAACAGACATGATGAATCTGGATATCTCATAGAACAATTCCCATCTAGATCAGATAACCGTCCTCATCTATATATACCCAAACCAAACCAAACCAACCTAGTTCCTCCCTCCCTCCTTCGCTGCATCTCACCCACCACCACCAATGACGCCACCGCTTTCTCTCGGCTTCCCCCGGCCCGCACACCCGCACACACGCACGCACAGATCCACTCCACCACTCCACTCCACCGCCGACCACTCTCACCTCATAAATCATCCACCGACTCTTTCTAAAACCTCTCATTCTCAAGCCTCACCTCAACAAAAAAAACCCCACCCACGAATCCTCCCAGGAACAAACACCAACCCCCCACGACTAAGCAAAAAATAACCCCACATCAAACGTCACATCCGCTACACCCGTCTCCGCATCCTCGAAGCCTCGGATCTAAGGTATCCCCATAGACTCACCGCCGCCAAAAAAAGGAAAAATCTAGTGAAAGCTCAGAACCGGAGTCGAACCGATGACTTTAAGAACTGCAGTCTCACACGCTACCACTGCGTCACCTGAGCCTGACATCACAAGATACTGTAGCTTGCTCATAACATCGCTGAAATACTAATCGCCATTTCCTGGCCCGGCCCACGCTCTTCAACCAAAAAGTCCACACATCCGCCACCGGCCGCCAGCCACGAAAAGCCAAAAAAATCTCAATCGCATGCACAAAAAGCAGTTCTCCATCAAAAAACTGGAGACACGGGGAATCGAACCCCGGACCTGATCCAAACATTCGGAGATGCTAAGGATCCGTCATACCACTAGACCATGTCCCCATCGATGAATATGGGGTCCTCTATTGCACCTCAAGTCGTACGAACCCGTTGAACCGCCGGTTGCGCCAACCTTCTTCCTTAATACCCTCGAAATGGTACCTTTGAGGTCTGGAGTCGCCATTTCTATCGAACACATAATGAATTCGCCCCAAATTCGTTGTTGGTTGTATTAAACCACACACTACACCTTTTTTTCCTTTTTTCCAG
>JSUI01005967.1:0-14323 GCA_000833645.1 Huntiella omanensis | reverse complement strand
CCAACGCAGTCCCCGCTCAGCAACCAGCTGGCGTACCAGATGCCGCTGCTGCTTTTGCCGCTTTCAACAACATGCAGCCCCCGACTGCTCCTCAGGCTGAGCGCGAGTTTGGTCGTTCGCCCCGTCGTGGCCGTGAAAGATCGCGGTCACCCAACAGCTGGGATCGCCATGCTGGCCAGAATGATCAGAATGGCAACGCACGCGAGGAGTACCGCGAACGAAGCCCTGCTCCCACCGGGATTTCTCCTAATGTTGAGATCAGACCCAAGTGGATCGAGTTTGACAAGTCGATGCCAGCCAACCACATTCGCGTTCTTTCGCGTACTCTTTTCATTGGAGGTGTCAACTATACAGAGCAGGAGCTTCACGATATCTTTGCGCAGTTTGGTGAGGTGCAGTCTTGCATCGTTAACAAAGAAAAGCGACACGCTTTTGTTAAGATGCTTTACAGAGANACCGACACAGGCTCAGCCTTACCAGAATGGTTATTATGGAGGATCGCCCGCACAGCCCGTGAACGGATATGCTGCCCCTCCCCCTGCAGTCGCTGCCCCGCCAATGCAACAGACCCAGTCACAACCAACTATGCCGATCAATGTCCCCGGCTTTGGTCAGATTCCTCAGGTTCAGGCTGCCGCTCCTGTGGCTAACCCTCTTGCCGGCATGCAGCCCGCCCAGGCTGCTGCTCTCGCTACCTTGATGAGCATTCCCGGTTTCCAGAACACTCTGCAGGCCCCCAACGCCGGAGCCGCTCAGATTCCTAATGCTTTTGCTGCTTGGTTGCAAACTCTTGCCCTCGGTGGCGCTCAGCAGCCCAGCGCAGTCCCCGCTCAGCAACCAGCTGGCGTACCAGATGCCGCTGCTGCTTTTGCCGCTTTCAGCAACATGCAGCCCCCGACTGCTCCTCAGGCTGAGCGCGAGTTTGGTCGTTCGCCCCGTCGTGGTCGTGAAAGATCGCGGTCACCCAACAGCTGGGATCGCCATGCTGGCCAGAATGATCAGAATGGCAACACACGCGAGGAGTACCGCGAACGAAGCCCCGCTCCCACTGGGATTTCTCCTAATGTTGAGATCAGACCCAAGTGGATCGAGTTTGACAAGTCGATGCCAGCCAACCACATTCGCGTTCTTTCGCGTACTCTTTTCATTGGAGGTGTCAACTATACAGAGCAGGAGCTTCACGATATCTTTGCGCAGTTTGGTGAGGTGCAGTCTTGCATCGTTAACAAAGAAAAGCGACACGCTTTTGTTAAGATGCTTTACAGAGATATGGCTGCCCGCGCCATGGCTGAGATGAAGTCACCCCAGTTCCAGCACTACGGTCTACGTACCAGATGGGGCGTTGGATTTGGTCCTCGCGATTGCAGTGATTACAACACTGGTGTCTCCATNCGCAGTTTGGTGAGGTGCAGTCTTGCATCGTTAACAAAGAAAAGCGACACGCTTTTGTTAAGATGCTTTACAGAGATATGGCTGCCCGCGCCATGGCTGAGATGAAGTCACCCCAGTTCCAGCACTATGGTCTGCGTACCAGATGGGGTGTTGGATTTGGTCCCCGCGATTGCAGTGATTACAACACTGGTGTCTCCATCATTCCCATTTCTTCGCTGACTGATGCTGATGTTAAGTGGATGCACACTGCCCAGTTTGGTGGATGTGGAGACATGGAAATCACTAGCGGAATGTGCGTTGAAGAACCTGATATTGAGATTGGTGCGGGTGTGTCTTCCAAGGCTATTTCTCGCCGTATTGCTACTGATCGTGGCGGCGCTTCTGGTCCTCGTAGCACTCGCGGAGATCTTTCCAGTGGTGGTACTCAGCGCGCGGCTAGTGGTAGCGGAGCTCAGGTGCCCCCTTCTGCCCCTAGTGGACCTCAGAACCCTCAGCAGTCACAAGCTCCTCCATCCGCTCCTACGGGACCTACTCGCGGAGGACAAAAGAACACCACGCCTCCTACGGCGCCCACCGGGCCCCAGGGATTCTCTGGAAGAGGTGGTCGTGGAGCTGAAGCATCTACGCGTGGAAGCAGTGGCCGTGGCCGTGGTAACTTCCGCGAACGTGGTCGTGCTCGTCGTGACTTTGACACACCTCAACAGTTTGGTCAGGGTTTCGACTATGGCGCCAATTATTAAGTACATACAGTTTAGCAAGTATGGTTTTTACCAGTTGCGTTTTGATGGCTTCAAAAAGGAGAATGGGTTTTGGGTTCTTTGGTTTGTTTGATTTTGATAGCATGGCGTTGAGGTTATAGTTTGGATATTGTCGGAGAAGAGTCACCATAGCTTTTTAGCATCGGCTTTGTTACATGCATACATTTTGTTTTGTCCCTTGAAAATATGAATTTGAGTGTTCTGAATGAGTTGATTGTCGAATCGTTCTGTATGTGGTTAAATTGATTGTGCTGATATGTTAATAGATTCCATGGACAGCGCTTAGTCATCAAATTCATTTCTGTTGTTGTAGTCTCTGGAACACCCCTGTCCGCATTCTTAACCGAACTTTCTATGAATTCCCATTATACGTTGCACATGATGAATTTCCGAGTTTACCAGGATAAACACATCAAACAGCTTCTTTAATTCCTGGACCGGACGGTGTACCTCTGAACTTGCGCATCTGATTCCAATGCCTCTTTTTTACAACCCTAGGCAATGACCACCAGTATGGTATCGCACCATTACTCCAAGCCTTTGTCCAAACCGGCTTCCTCCTTGAAAACAGACGAACAACGACGCCCTCGTCACGAAGTTAACGGAATCTCTTACGATACACCCATTTGGACATTGCCACACAGACACGAGCAGTTATATCTTGAACGGCATTCACAACATCGACAGCGTACAGCGGGAAATTCGGGTCTAGGTAGTCCCGCGACTCCGCAGAATCAGCGTCAGATTTCACGACACCAGAACGGCTCGAGTCACGCTTCTTCGTCAACAACAGACGACCATCGCGACGCAGACTTGCCAAATATAAGTTCGGCACGTGGTTTACCATACCAATCACCAATATCCACAACAAATTTATCAGGCGTCCCCACGGTGCAAGGACGCCCACTGGAAGCCGCAAACATCAACATCCCATCAATACAGAGCACGCCAGTGAGGAGGAGACTCTCGTCAAAGAGACCCTCTTCACATTACGGGCTACGAGCCCGCGACGACAGCGCATCTAAAGATTTATCACAACGGTCGCAATCAGAACGGGTAAATGCGACTCCACGCGAAAATAAACATGCTGGACGATTATCAATATCAGAGGATTTTGCGCGTTCCACTGGCCTTACGCTACAACGACCTGCTAAACGATTAAAAACCGTGGATGATTGGGTACGTCAGATTTGTGCACTTTGCGGGAAGGTGTGACTCTTTTTTCTAACTGGATCTACATATATAGGCGAATGTGCCCCTCCATGACTCGGCGCCGAGATATTATATTGATCTTACCGACGACCTTTCGCCCCCCTCTTCGGATAGCCCCGCGCGACCCCCGGTCACGGGCTCATTGAGAATCCTAGACTCGACGCAAAGTTGGGACTCGATTCTAATTCCTTCGTCCCCGCCGACATCGAAAAATAACAGCTCACGCGACATTCATCACGGGCGCACACCACATAATACTCCGGCTGCTTCATCACTTGTCGCAACCACTTTACGCGCTCCCCCATTATACGTCGCGACACACCGCCATGGTGACCCACATATTCGGGCGCACAACGCACAGGTTTCCCTGGTGCGATCTAGTGGCGCGCATGCGTCATACCCCAACCCTAAGTCCGTGGTTATTGACTTGACTGAGAGTGCCTCGGGTTCGAGAGCGCAATCTCCGACGAATGGGCAGACGAGGTTAGTGAGATGGCCAGATGACGATTTGAAGTGGGGACCATGTACGTTGGAACCACCAGATCCGGGCCTCAGTCGTGTGAAAGTTGAGACGGTGGATCCGTGGCTAGACGAGGCGGCGAGACCCTATTTGCCTAGGGCTGAGCGGGACAGGTTCCGAGAACAGTTGCCGTTAGTCACAAGGACAGCAGGGTCAACGGGACTGCCGAGTTATGAGCGGTTTCATATGGATTTCACCGAGGCAGAGATAGACTTTTTGGTTGAGTTTGCGCGGTCTCAGAAGTATGTCTTATTCGAGAAGCAGCCGGCAACTAAAATCAAGGAGTTATGCCGGACAATCCACAGACGTCCAGACGCTACATTGGCTATGGCGGAACTTGAAGGACAAGGGCCTTTGAAGAACCGGTCTTACATGGATATTTACAATTTCCTGGTGGACGTCAATACGCAAGAAACGAACCACAAGAGGCCTACTGTATTAGGAGTTGCTACGTATGAGTCGAATAGCGAGGTGGAGAGGTCTGCTAAGCTGTCGGCATTACGATTGCACATGGAGATTAATGGGTGTAATTCTGTGGTCAGGGGACATCAATATCTTAATCCGGTGACGGCAATTATGAATTTATTAGAGGATTCATTGGGAGTACGACAAGAATGGACGGATTGTGCTGGAGATATTGTTACGGTTTCGTGGGTCTCATCGGAGGCTTTCATTTGTGGGACAACGACACATTCGGATAAACATAATCAGCAATACAACAAGCCGGGAAACTTGCTGCTAGGGTCGTTTGGCCACAGGACGCTGAAGGCATTTCCCGANGTCGGCATTACGATTGCACATGGAGATTAATGGGTGTAATTCTGTGGTCAGGGGACATCAATATCTTAATCCGGTGACGGCAATTATGAATTTATTAGAGGATTCATTGGGAGTACGACAAGAATGGACGGATTGTGCTGGAGATATCGTTACAGTTTCATGGGTCTCATCAGAGGCTTTCATTTGTGGGACAACGACACATTCGGATAAACATAACCAGCAATACAACAAGCCGGGAAACTTGTTGTTAGGATCGTTTGGCCACAGGACGCTGAAGGCATTTCCCGACCATCGAATTCGACGGCCTCTTGTGGAGCAGGGAGATAACTCGATGGAAGCAATGCGACATAGTCAGGATCCGTGGCTTTATTCCTCGGTTGTGGCATCAGCACACGACGAGGAGACGGGACTATCATATACATCTAGTTTTGATAAGACTGTCAAAGTATGGGATGTGGATCCGGCAGGGTCGGGTATGATATGTCTGGCTACATGGGAACATACAGGACATGTCAACTTTGTATTACCCAAGGGAAATATGGTGGCAACAGGTGTTGATGCGCCGGATCAGGCGGTCAGAGTGTATACCATGGACCCAGAGAATCCCTCAGCAGCAAAGTATAAGTCGTTTGGTGATCACTTTTATGCACTCAAGATGCATGTGCCACCTGGCGAAGAAGCATCTACACAGTCAGATTGGGGGTATTACCCATCTACCATGCAATGGGGAAAACACGCGGCATGTGCGAATCAGCTGTTGGTTGGATACTCACCACGCGCATATTGGGGGTCTGACGTGGACATTCCAGCGACAAAGCGGAAGTCTGGGCTTCTAAAGATCTGGGACGTTCTTACTGGCTTGGAGATTCCTTTGAATTTGCAGGTTACGCAGAATGTGTTTGAGGTGGCTTGGCATCCAGAGCAGATGACGTTTATTGTAGCGGTTTCTCGATGGGATTCAAAGGTTCCTATTCACGTCCGGATCTACACATACCAGGTGGATGAAGGACAGATGACGGGTGACTACAGAATGGTTCAGTCATTGGATTGTTTCTCGCAGGATATCAACGAGTTATCAATCATGCCGAATAGCCCCGCGTACACGTACGTAACGGCCTCATGCACAGATGGGAAAGTCTACGTATGGGATAGTAGCCAAGGAGACAACCCAATTCATATTCTCCGCCATGATAGCTCCATTGAACCGCTAGTTCACATGGATGATGACACAGGAGTGCGGTTTGCCTTATGGGGTTCTACGCCTGATCGGTTATACACTGGTGGATCCGACGGGGTGATTCGCGTATGGAACATCCGGAGTCCTACTCCGTTCATCCGGAATCTCCTCGAGGGACCAGCCCCGTTAATGTCGGCGGCGTTTTCCCCAGATCATACGCGGTTAGTGGTGGGGGATGCATCTGGTCGAGTCTTCTTATTAACCACCAACCCCTATGACTCCCGTCCTGCAGACATGTTGACACTTAAACTCCCCAGTGGTAAAATCAAGACTCTCCGTCGTCCAAAGCCATTCATCCCCCATACTGAAGAGTCCAATCCCCGGCCTACAAAGGAAGGAATAACACGGGCTCACGAAATGGTTCAGGCTGGCCAAATCGAGATATCTGGCTGTCCCTTTGTAGGAGCAGTCCAAGGCCCTCGATACTCTGAACTAAACCTATATAACCCCGAAGCCCACGAAGATGGAGATATCACGGGTCCGCTGGTGGTGGGGTTCTCGAGACTTCCGAGGGCGTTGATACGAGAGTATGTTGCGAGACGAGCGGCGGAGGAGATGGCGATGGCGGGACAGAGGGAGTTTGACGATTTGAGGCAGGATGTTGATGATGATGTTTTGGGATTGGATGAAGAGACTAGAGAGGGGTTACTTCGCGATGGGGCAGTTTTGGACTTGGGGTATTTGGATTATGAGTTTGAGACGGAGGATGAACTTGATGAAGATGAGGACGAGAATGAGGATGAAGATATGGATATGGTCATGTATTAACAAGAACAGAAGACATACATACAACATACTGACCACTATACAAACAAGATAGACGAGCACAACCCGCTCCAAAAGCTAATGATGGACGATAATTTACAATACATACATACATACAGAAACCATCCTAATTACAACTTGGCCTTGACAGCAGCCTCATTAATCTCAGCATACATCCTCTCAATCTGACTCTTGAAAGCCTTAGCAGCCTGCTGTCTCTTCAACTTGAGCGTAGGCGTCAACAACTCATTCTCCATAGTAAAAGGTTCCAAATCAAGATGAACAGCGCGCACCATTTCGAACCTGTTAAACCGGTTCTTCGTCCCGATTTTATTCAGAATCTTAAGGAACTCTTTGCGCACCACGGGGTCTTGACACGCTGCCTTCAGACCAGCCGAGTCAGTAGGGGTGATTTTCCTCTTTAACAAGGACGAAGCGAACGGAGCAAACGTTACGGGATCGATTCCAAAGATGCCGACGAGGGTAGATTCAATGGGGTCGCCGTGGACGAAAGCAGTGGTTATCAGGGGGGTTGAAGCGGTGTAGACGTTTTCTAGACGTTCGGGAGAGATGTATTCACCCTGGGAGAGTTTAAGAACGTTCTTCTTGCGATCGACGATGCTGAAGCGGCCGAGGTCATCGACGCGGGCGATGTCGCCGGTGTGGAACCAGCCGTTGGAGTCGATTGCTTTGGCGGTTTCTTCGGGGTCTTTATGGTATCGTTGGAACATGGCGGGGCCGCGAAGAAGGAGTTCGCCGCGGGGGTGGGGTTTGTCGGTTACGAGGTATTCCATGTCGGGAACACTTTCTAGACATACCTCGACACAGGAGGTGGGACAACCAATGTTGCCTACGGAGAAGTCTCCAGGGAGTTGGACAATACCGACTGAGTAGGACTCGGTTAAGCCGTATCCTTGGACAAAAGTTTGGCCGAGAGCCGCACGGAGGAATTGTTGGACTTTAGGATCTAGTTGGGCGGAACCAGATACGAGATATCCACAGCGAGAAAAGCCTAGGGCGGCAGTCACCTTTGGTGTCCAGATGCGGTCGAAGAGGAAGTGCTTGTTATGGGCTTGGCCAAGGGGTAACTTCATAGCCGTCCGTTTGGCATCGATTGCCTTGCGCGATAAGGCACCCTTGAGCCCGGGAGCTTCCACGGTTGCAGGACGTAAAGCCGAGTTGAAGCGGTTATACAGACGAGGAACACCGAAGAAGGACGATGGACGAAGAAGCTTGATGTCGTCAACTAGCGTGGTGATGTCTCCGCAGAAGTAACCTACACGAGCTCCCTCGAATAAACTCACTTGGTCGGCCATACGGCCGTAAATATGGGCAAGTGGGAGATAGGAAATATGGCAGTCCCCGGTCTTCACAACTCCAGGGCCCCGAGCGGCGGTAAGAGCGGCAACGGCGTTGCTGTGTGTTAATACGACGCCCTTAGGGTTACCGGTAGTTCCGGAGGTGTAGTTGATAGTGAGCATATCATCGGCGGTGGGGGGACGCATGGGTCTGGCTGACTGAGCACCGATAGCTTCAACGTCGGTGATGGAGTAGATTGTGATTCCGTGTTTTTTGGCAATGGTGTTGAGGACGGAAAGCATGGTAAAATCCTCGGGTTCACCGGAATCAAGAGGGTCCATGGAAATGATTACCTTGAGTTGGGGAATGCGAGATGCGATGCTTAGAAGAGCGGGAATGCGCGGGAGCGAACACATGATTACGGGGATCTCGGCATGGTTGATGATGTATTCTGAGGTTTCTGGACCCAGAGTTTCGTATAGAGAGACGGAGAAGAGTGATTGAGACACAATGGCCAATTCTGTGTGGATTGTGACAGTCAGTACTTTGTTCTTTGGAGAGATGTGTGATAAGACATTTATCTGTGTGACAGACGATACACATGCCTGAATCACTGTTGAATTCTCACTTACCAGCAATTTGCCATTCAGGACGATTCTGCGACCACAATCCAACACCATACTTGGAACTCGGATCAAAGCCAAGGCCTTGCATAATCTCGACCAAGCCAACACCCAGATTCCGTCTCCGCTCGGCAACCTCCTTAAAAGTCAACCAAGCATACGAGTTTTCCCAACGGCGCGCATCCCGATTCCACGGGCGCATGCCCAGAGCAGGCAGGTTCGGAACGCGCTTGCATACATCTTCGAAGAGGTCGTGAGTAGTGGTGTGTTCGGGGTTTAATGTTTTGAGCGGGCCGTGAGTAGCGAGACGCCAGTGACGGTATACGGGGGTTCGGTTTGGTAGGGCGGAGTCTGGAACGGCAACTCCTTGGGGGGTTCCTGGGGGAGGAAGACGGCCGAGATCCGGGAGGATGGCTTTTAGATCTTGGGGGGATGACATGGTAAAGTCGGGTTATGACGGAGTTATAGAACAAGGTTTGGCCTGTCTATGGAGGCGAAAGAGGATAAGAGGATGAAAAGATTCGGGAATGGTTTTGGCTGGTGGCGTTTAATATGTATGTAGAATGAAAAAAACGCAAGAGCGTCAAGGCGCGATGGCAAGCGAGAGACACTTTTGTTGTCGGGGTTGTATGGACGGACTTGTATGGGCGGATTTGTACATACATGTACAGCAGATGTTGACACGGGTAATAACCGCCGTGGCCGCTTGGTGACGGGATGGATGTCACATACGTATGTAAGAAGTATGTAGTGATTTCGGGGTGGCTGGATTTAGACAAGACGACGGTTTAAATGGATGTTTGTATAGACATGAACTAGCCAAGGAGTTTCTTTTCTTCCTTTCCGTGGACGTCAGGGGAGGGAGGGGATATACCCGAGCGTGTGGGGGCTGGTCAGATAGTCAAATAGTCAAGCCAATGGATAAAACGCAAATCAGATATACACTAAAGAAGAAACGATCTGGGTACGGCTGTTAAATACATATCACCAGATTGGACTTAGTGAATTCAGCCTCCAACTTTAGTCGATTATGACTAGCTCTTGATAGAAGACGTGCCGAACCGAGGCTTCTTTTTTTCGTTGCTATCTCCAATCTTGTAGATGCTTGGACCCTATAATTTACCCGCATGTCAACGGGTGTTTCTGTGGGTTCATATCTAAGAGGTGCGGGATATGCACGGCCGAGGTTTGAGTTTGTTGGTTTATGTGGGCAGCCGAGGTTTTTGTTGACGTGCTTTTGAAAGTGTAGTTTCCACGAAGTTAAACTATCTATGTATCTGTGTATTGTATGTACTAAGCAGAGAAACACTGATTCAGGAACATACATACGTATTCATGTCTACANTGTAGATGCTTGGACCCTATAATTTACCCGCATGTCAACGGGTGTTTCTGTGGGTTCATATCTAAGAGGTGCGGGATATGCACGGCCGAGGTTTGAGTTTGTTGGTTTATGTGGGCAGCCGAGGTTTCTGTTGACGTGCTTTTGAAAGTGTAGTTTCTACGGGGTTGAACTATATATGTATCTGTGTATTGTACTAAGCAGAGAAACATTGATTCAGGAACATACATACGTATTCATGTCTACATCTTCTCGTCATACATATACTACCCCTTACATTAATCACCAAAACTCCAAATCTATCAAACACATGACAGAAGAATCCAACATCTCCAATAAAGTGCTTACGCAAAACCCCTTCTAACCTGATTGGTCCCCTCCAATTAAACCCTATAAAACCCTATATTCACAAAACACGTGAAATTCCTAAACGGCGCTTCGTCTCATCAGGGACGTCACAGACATAGAAAACCATGGTTGTGCCGCCGTCTAATGTTTAGGTTTGACCTGTGCCGTGGTTTTACCTAGACACTCGATCGTCTGTGTTTGTTGCGATCAGATGGGATGGGATAGACTAGGTGATATCTAGGTTTCATAGATCCAGATTACATCGGGATAACCCACAATCCGATGTCCCTTATCTACGATACGGACTATATGGAACAGATGTATTCTTCTTCTCGTCTAGTCTCATCTCATCGGAAGATCCCCCCACTTTGATGGCCCGTTCACTTGGAATGTCCATACACACAGCCGACTTCTTCTTCATGCATCTTTCAACAGCATGATGGTTTGTCCCGTACACATCCCTGTTTCTATACAAAAACGTATACGGAGGATAAGAAGATTGCCGGATGAGACTCCATGTTACGAGTATTCCGCCCCTGATATTTCAATGGGTTCTTCCGTTGTCAATATATGAGGCTCCGTGTGTCCGGTTTCTGTTGGTTAATCACTTCCTTTTAAGAATGTCCTTTGTCCATTTTTGATACCATCATCTGACTTTAACTCAGATTCAAGCCGGTTCTTGCTCTCTTTACTACTACTCAACCAACTATACTTCATTCTTTATATATACACACATTCTTCAAAATGCTTGATAAAGCAAGTTTATACGTCCTTCGGGCCCTTCAAATCGCCTTTGCCTTGGCAGTTCTAATCCTAGCTATAACGGGTATGTACCACCAAAGTCAACATTGTCACACCAGAATCCCACGATACTAACATCATTTCTACTGATAGTTCATCAACACTACACAACCGACACTGCCTTCAATCCACCCGCACAAATAACCTTTTTAATTTTCGTTCCTTGTTTTTCTTTCTGTTCCATAATCTACCTTGAAGTCTTTCGTCTCCTCCCGTCAAGTAAGTGCATCATCGACAAAAGTCAAACCCTCGCTTAACCCTTGTCCCTGTAAATCTCTAACAACTCAAAAACGCACAGTCTTCATCCCAGCAATTGGTGTATTTTTCGAACTTGTTAATACCTTGTTATATTTCGTCGGCTTCATTGCCTGGGCTATCTTTGTCGCCCGATTAAGTTTCTGTTCTGGAGCTGTTTGTACCGCTGCTCAAATGACAGCTGCAGCTGGTGGCGTGGAGTTTGCTTTGTGGGCTGTCACTTCGATTTTCATGGTACGGGATGTTTTTGGAAAGAGTGTCACTCATGTTGGTGACAAGGTTTAATGGCGGTGTCCGTTGTATTGGCTTACATACATACAGGATGGACGACTTAGACTAATGAATAACGAATAATATGACCTCACTTATATCAACTAAATGGCTATTCCTTCGCCCCTATTCCCCGCAAATCTCATCGAGTCCACGCCATGAAAGGGCCCGCTATATGAACCAGGGCGATGAGCTCATTTCACAGCCTATGAATATGCCGATGTTGTCATTGCAGAAGCTGGATTCTTGAAATTTTTCCAACCGCGTGGTAATATTCCATGTGGAGAGCATCGTACGAGTCCCATAAACTACTTTCCCCAGTAACTCACCCAGTTTATGAATGAAAAGGAAGACCTCTTACGATTCATCCCCATCAATAAGTAATCAAAATTCGCAAGTTCCCTCGTTATTGACACCATTGATCCATTACAATACCTTCCCATCAATGGCGTGCTTTCCTTCCGCCCCACATATCTGACGACTTACATGATACCCAAAGGAGTAGCCCGCCAGGAACCCCAAGTAGTTTATACGTCAGCTCGTCACCTAATCAAAGAAAATGAATGAAAAATGGTGTATAAAACCCGTGACTCCCCACTAGATATACTCTACATACCTTGATAGCTTACCTTGTATATCAATAAAATGTCTTCTCAACGCTTCGAAACCCTTCAGTTACATGCCGGTCAGGAACCAGACCCAACTACCGGGTCCCGTGCCGTGCCTATCTACGCTACCTCTTCCTATGTCTTCAACGACTCTGCCCATGGCGCGCGGTTATTCGCCCTCGAAGAATTCGGTAACATCTACAGCCGTCTTATGAACGTACGTCTTACCTCTCCCGATATAAAAAGTCTCCACTAACACACCATTAAAAAGCCCACCCTCGACGTCTTCGAAAAGAGAGTCGCTGCCCTTGAAGGTGGTATTGCCGCTCTTTCTACCAGTTCCGGCCAAGCCGCTCAATTCATTGCCATTGCTACTCTAGCTAATGCCGGTGACAATATTGTCTCGACATCGAACTTGTACGGCGGTACCTATAATCAACTCAAAGTCCTCTTTCCCCGGTTCGGCATCGAGACCAAGTTTGTAAAGGGTGATGATCCCGAAGCTTTGTCTGCCGCTATCGATGAGAAGACTAAGGCCGTGTACATTGAGACTATCGGTAACCCTGCTTATAACGTCCCCGACTTCAAGGCCATCTGTGACGCTGCCCACGCCAAGGGTGTTCCCGTCATTGTAAGTTTTTCTCCCTCTTTCTTTCCTAGTTTAATCTATCTACGTAAGATCCACACATCCTAACCCCCGTTCCAGGCCGACAACACTTTCGGAGCCGGCGGCTTCTTCTGCCAACCCATCTCCCACGGCGTCGACATCGTCGTACACAGCGCCACCAAATGGATCGGCGGCCACGGCACCACCATCGGCGGCGTCATCGTCGACGCCGGCACCTTCAACTGGGGTGACCACGCCGACCGATTCCCCGACATGGTGAACCCCTCCGAGGGCTACCACGGTCTCAAATTCTGGGAAACCTTTGGAAACCTCGCCTTCATCCTCCGTGCACGTACCGAGATTCTCAGAGACCTTGGAGCCTGCCAGAACCCATTTGCTGCGCAGCAATTAATTCTGGGACTGGAGACTTTGTCACTTAGATGTGAGAGACATGCTCATAACGCTGCTGTTCTTTCCAAGTGGCTTGAGAAGAACGAAAACGTCGCTTGGGTATCATACCCCGGTCTCGAATCACACCCATCTCACGAGCTCGCTAAGAAGTATCTCCCCCGCGGCTTTGGCGGCGTCCTCTCTTTCGGCGTGAAGGGGGATGCTGCTAAGGGATCGGCGGTTGTTGATAGCTTCAAGTTGATTTCTAACCTTGCGAATGTTGGTGACTCCAAGACCTTGGCTATTCACCCGTGGAGTACCACGCACGCGCAACTTCGTGCTGAGGAGAAGATTGCTACTGGAGTTACGGAGGATTTGATTCGCATTTCGGTGGGGACGGAACATATTGATGATATTATTGCCGACTTTGAACAGGCTTTTGCTAAGGCGTTGTAAAAATGTACATATGTATGGGTTTTAATGGATTATGATTTTTCATGAGATACATGTTGTATGAGTGCATTGACGGAGCTTTATGTTCCGGGTGATCATGGAAAGGTGGGTGAGCGGTTTATGCTGGTTACGGAGGACACGGACTGGTTCTTGAAATGGGTTACGAGGTCGTTACGTGAGTCGATTCATGTATTTGTCGGGATATAGAANCGTGAAGGGGGATGCTGCTAAGGGATCGGCGGTTGTTGATAACTTCAAGTTGATTTCTAACCTTGCAAATGTTGGTGACTCCAAGACCTTGGCTATTCACCCGTGGAGTACCACGCACGCGCAACTTCGTGCTGAGGAGAAGATTGCTACTGGAGTTACGGAGGATTTGATTCGTATTTCGGTGGGGACGGAACATATTGATGATATTATTGCCGACTTTGAACAGGCTTTTGCTAAGGCGTTGTAAAAATGTATGTATGTATGGGTTTTAATGGATTATGATTTTTGATGAGATACATGTTGTATGTGTGCATTGACGGAGCTTCATGTTCCGGGTGATCATGGAAAGGTGGGTGAGCGGTTTATGCTGTTTACGGAGGACACGGACTGGTTCTTGAAATGGGTTACGAGGTCGTTACGTGAGTCGATTCATGTATTTGTCGGGATATAGAA
>JSUI01005966.1:0-14309 GCA_000833645.1 Huntiella omanensis | reverse complement strand
TTTAAGGTTATTCAAATGTTGCATACTGAGTTGGTTAGACTAGACGGAGTTTTGCGTCAAGGTCACCCTGACCGGACTGACCTGTTCTTGTCGCAGGATGAAGTGGATAAGATGGCCCTTGAGATTGAGTACGACATTGCTGTCGGGTCCAGTGCGGTCTATCGCAATCTCATGGGGTCCCGATTGGCTGGGTACAAGAAGATGAAGCCAGAAGATTGGCTTAAAGAGATTGATCTTGTGCGCAATCCACCCAAGCCAAGATCTGCAGGCGCACCAGAGCCGGTCAACACTGGCCTCACACCGGAGCAGGAGGAGTTTATTGCGACCTTCTGCCTTACTCCCATTCAAGATTTGGCTAAGCACGGATACGTCCCCACACAGCCCAGGAAGGAAGACGTAGAACAAGCTGCCAAAGCCGCTATATTGCATAGTGCATGGGAGAAGTGTGACCGGTGTGAACAACGTTTTGAAGTCTTCCCAGATCGTCGTGTTGACGATGGCTTACACACATCGGGAGGTAAATGTACTCATCACCCTGGACGTCCTTATTTCCCTGATTCTATCAATAGTGCTGGAAAATCTGGGCGTACCAAGGCTGATCGTAAGTACAGGTGCTGCAACCAAGGGATCGGAGACAGTGCCGGCTGTACTGTTGCAGACGGACATGTGTTCAAGGTCACTGATCCTGCAAGATTGGCCCATTTGTTGCCGTTCATGGAAACTCCTGAGAACCCAAGCCCTGCTACTAACGCCAAAGTCGTGTGCTTTGACTGTGAGATGTGCTACACTGTCTACGGCATTGAACTCGTGCGGTTGACTGCCACAGCTTGGCCATCTCGGGATACGCTTCTCGACGTTTTAGTAAGACCGCAAGGTGCTATCTTGGACTTGAATTCCCGGTATTCTGGTGTCTTTCCCCAGGATATCTCGAATGCTTTGCCCTGGACAGGATTTGAACCCCCAGTTCCCGCCCCAGATTTGGGAGAAAAAACCATTGTTCGCAGTGGTGAACTGAGGATAGTTGAATCCCCAGCCAAGGCTAGAGAGATCTTTTTCAAGCTCATCAGCCCCGAGACGATTTTAGTTGGTCACGGCTTAGAGAATGATCTGAACGTTACCCGCATCATTCATCCGAAGCTCATTGATACAGTGCTTCTTTTCCCTCATCGTGCAGGATTACCTATCCGGAATGGTCTGAAGGCGCTCTCGGCTAAGTTCCTCAACTGGAAGATCCAAACGGATAATGGTGAAGGTCTGGGCCACGACAGTGCTGAAGATGCTCGTGCTGCTGGCGAACTGGTGAGATACAAAATCAAGGAAAAATGGAAAGGCATGCAAAGTAGGGGATGGACCATCAAAGACGGAGTCTGCGTAGGCCCATCATAGGAGGCGCCACGCCAAACAAAACCTTCGATGCCTACTACGCCATCAACACCAACCCATCTTTTCCGCAAGCTAGACTTGTCCAAGGTCATGTTTGTTCCATCTTCACCAAGTACCAATGAATCGGACAGTCCTCCCGAAAATACGCCTACACCTTCGGATGAATCCTGTCGCTCTCGGTCTTCAGAATTATCTGAAAGTCCTTCTATTCGAGGGAGAGGTTTAGGGTGCGCTCGGCGAAGAAATGGCGGGCGTGGACTTGGCTTTGGGTTCAGAGGATGGGGCGGGTCCTGGAAAGGAGGACTGGATCGTAGTGTCCGAGGTGGGGCGTTTCGATTTCCCACGCGAGGGGTACCGATGGGGAGAGGACGAGGGTTTCGTGGTTTTGGGGGATCGGCTCGTGGAGTAGACACTCTGCGTACACCAAGAGATGGACTAGGCCCCGAGGTTCCTGTGGGACCCAGAAATATGTAAAGGTGGGAGTGTATCGGTAATATGGGGGGCCGTTTGGATGGTTGGTTTGGATTCGGAGTTTGGTATTGGGCTGGGCCCATTTTCTTTCAATGGAGTTGTTTGCGTATGAAGAATGTTCGATAGACATCATGAGTTGTGCTTTACTGTGTGTTAAGATAGAGAAATGGGCTGGATAGAGTTTACTTTCAGTGTAAAAAAAGTTCGTTGGCAATCAATCATCAAGTCTTTGTAATTAGAGTGGTGTTATGTCTTATTGTATTATACATGAATGAGCGGACAAAGCTAGTTTGCGCCGGTCATGTTCTGGGTCTTTGTTCGGTATGGGATTGTTCTAATAGTACAAAACGTTCTCCTCCCCCCATCCGTTGGTATCTTCACTCCCCTTCCTTTGCTACATTCCAATTTCTAGCCCCATTTAAGCCTTACCAACGTTCAACAGGAACTGACTGCCAGTCTTTCCCGTTGGCAGATAAGCCACATTGGGGTTCTTAGCCAAAGTCTGTGCAATCTCCTTGCTAGCCTCAATCTTACGAATCTGAATAAGTCCATCGCCACTCTTCGCAATAGCGCGCGAGATAGTCTCTGCACTCTCCGCCTCACCCTCGGCACGAATAACGTTCGCCTGGCGTTCCTGCTCGGCCTTCTCGACGATGAAACGGGCGCGCTCGGCGTCTTGCTGGGCAATTTGCTTTTGCTCGACGGCCTTGGTGAATTCTTGACCGAAGGTCATGTGGGTGATGGACACGTCTTCGAGGGCAATGTTGAATTCGGCGGCGCGGATGGTTAGGTCGTTGCGGATCCGGTCGGATACTTGGCTGCGTTGGGTGATGAGCTCGGCGGCGTCGAATTGGGCGACGATGGACTTGAGGACTTCGTTGCCGATGGAGGGGAGGACACGCTCGTCGTAGTCGGGACCGAGGTTCTGGGGGAGGTTATAGGTTAGTTTTTTAAATCCTGAGAAGGGGCTAGTGGGGATTCCATACCTGGTAAATCTTGGGAAGATTCTTAACATCAGGACGATGCAAGACTCTCAACGTCAACGAAACCATCTGCAAATCCTTCGACCCAGTCGTCGTCGCAATGTTGCGCGGCTTCGTGCGCACATCGAAAACCACAGCCTTCTGCACCCACGGAACTAAAAAGTGCGTTCCCTCGTTAACCACCTCGTCCTTGACACCCGAAAGACGATCAAAGATGACGGCGCGAGATCCTCCCTTCACATCGTACATAGCCGACTGCGCCACGCTGAGACCGACGGCCGCCGGAATGGCCATCTTGTAGGCGAGGTTGAGAAATTGGGCCATTTTGTGTGGATTTGTCGATGGGAATCTGGTGATGTTGTTGCGGACTTCTCAATGCCGTNTCGCAATGTTGCGCGGCTTCGTGCGCACATCGAAAACCACAGCCTTCTGCACCCACGGAACTAAAAAGTGCGTTCCCTCGTTAACCACCTCGTCCTTGACACCCGAAAGACGGTCGAAGATGACGGCGCGAGATCCTCCCTTCACATCGTACATAGCCGACTGCGCCACGCTAAGACCGACGGCCGCCGGGATGGCCATCTTGTAGGCGAGGTTGAGAAATTGGGCCATTTTGTGTGGATTTGTCGATGGGAATCTGGTGATGTTGTTGNGTCGTCAAGCATCATCACCCCACTATTTTTCGATGCATGCCTCACCCCCCTGTCCGTGTAACCCAGCTACCCTACAGAGGTCCGCGGCTCAACATCGGGTAATCCCACCGGTCTCGGTGAGCACGGGTGCTTTGATGACTGGCTGAGTCAGCTATTTAAGCCTGAAATGGGGGATTCAAGCACGACTCAAGGGTCGCAAATGGAGGATTCTTATTGGCTGAAACGGGCAATTTCTCCTCAAGGGCCTGAGGGCAGTCTGGCAGCCGAGAAAAAAGCGCCAATTCCATTTGACCGCATCTTCGGACTCTTAGACGATTTGACGTTGTTGATAATTTTCGGTTTTTTTTTGTCGTTGATTGTTTTAATTCATAGCCACCATGCAGCCTACTCAGACTCGTCTTGGCGGTGCCAACATTAAGCTTGGTACCCACTCTCAGTATGTTTTCTTCAGATGAGATGGTTCCGGGTTGTCCCGGGCGTGCCGCGTCGGGAGGCTTGGGGACCGGAGGGGCGTTTGGATGATGTACTGACTGGTTTATAGCTACCTGGGATGGTGGGGTCACATCTGTATGTTTTGAGTTGAAGAGAGAGATGGGAGTTAAGTTGCGGAGGTGCGGAGGTTCGAGATGTTATACGGATTACAGACGACACGAATGGCCATTGCGGCGGGACGACTTCCAATATTGGTCAATGATACCGACAGTAACAACCAACGACCTTTCTACAACCTTTCACCCGACTCTTCCGAAATGAATCGAACCTCCGATGCCATTGCCCTCCGATATCCGCTTCCGACCTTCCGCAAAATTGCGACGAATAATCACTAACCACCACGTAACAATACAGCCCCCCAGCACCAGAAGGGTATCGTCACCTACGGTCTGGCTCCTAACCGTCAGAACCCCTTCGCCGGTGCCATGCACGATGCCGTCTTCAACGTCTGGAGACGCTTCTCCACCCAGGTCCTCTACTGGGCTCCCCCTCTGGCCTTCGCTTACTACACCATGAGCTGGGCCATTCACCGGTATGTCCACGCTGTTACCCTGCGAGATTATAGATGTTGGTGTATTCTGGGTGGAAATGAGACTAACATTGGATAGCAACCACTACCTGAACTCCAAGCAGGGTCGCGCTGAGTTCGGCGGCGAGGAGTAAACTTGTTGTGTACGTTTATGTATAGATGTTGTAGAGCGAATGGAGAGATTGTTCTGTGTGTTTTCGGNGCCGTCTTCAACGTCTGGAGACGCTTCTCCACCCAGGTCCTCTACTGGGCTCCCCCTCTGGCCTTCGCCTACTACACCATGAGCTGGGCCATTCACCGGTATGTCCACGCTATCACCCTGCGAGATTGTAGATGTTGGTGTATTCCGGGTGGAAATGAGACTAACATTGGATAGCAACCACTACCTGAACTCCAAGCAGGGTCGTGCTGAGTTCGGTGGCGAGGAGTAAACTTGTTGTGTACGTTTATGTATAGATGTTGTAGAGCGAATGGAGAGATTGTTCTGTGTGTTTTCGGGCACTTTGTATATCAATTGGAATTTCTGGAGTGGTGATAGACCCGCGCCAGTATGATTCAACATGTACCCGCTTTCATCCGCAATTGAATGTGACACTGTAACTTTGACACCTAAAAACCACCATTGTACCACTCCCTAATCTTCTAGCTATAACCCAAATCTCATTCCGAGCATATCCGTTCCTAATTCGTCTTGCGACAAACATTCGGACATGCGGCGCAAAGTTTGATGCGACTCCGTGACAACTAGCCGATTGTGCAACCACTCCGCCAATGAAGACCCCAGAATAGTAATCAGCGGGTACAACCAGCAACGGCTACAAAGCGGTCGTCAATGCGTTACAACCCATCCCATAATCCTCTATTGTGCAACTCACCCCACTAGTGTCTATTGCACAACCATGGCCCCACATTCTTCCTATCTGGGCGCTGGCGCAGATTTGATAACAGAAAAAAAAAAGTTTCTCGACTGCGATTTTCCCCAGCGGCAGAAAACGAAGTCCCAGGGTGTTCTTTTTTTTTTCATACACCATCAGAGTAGAATTTCTCTTCATTGCAGAATTTCCTCTTTCCATTCCGTCTTGTATACCCACATCGCATTTGCTTCATTGTTTCCTGTATCGTTTTGATTCATCCTTTGCCACGGTCCTGTCCAGCCCATACCCAATCTTTCCTCAATCACCACCCACCCACCACACAACCTACACAATGGCCTCTGAGAAGCCCAAGAAGGAGAAGAAGGATAAGAAGAGAAGCGAGGCTGAGGGCGTCGCCAAGGTGAAGAAGGAAAAGAAGGAGAAGAAGGAGAAGAAGGATAAGAAGAAGCTGGAGGAGGCTGTCGAAGAGCAGGTTGCTGAGACTCCTGCTGTCGTCGCTGAGACTGAGATGGAGGTTGACGGTGAGACTGCGCCGGTTATCGCGAAGGCTTCCCTGGTGCCTTTTGCGGTGCCGTTGGCTGATGACAAGGTGATGAAGAAGGTGCTCAAGGGCACGCGCAAGGGTAAGTTTTTCTCTCTCCGTCGGCCCACGCCACATGACCCTCTTTAACTAACAACCTCTTCCCTCTCCAGCCGCCCGCAACAACACCCTCAAGCGCGGTGTCAAGGAAGTCGTCAAGACCCTCCGCAAGTCCCTCGAGGCGTCGCCCACCAACACCTCGTTCCCCGGTCTTGTAATCATCGCCGCTGACATTTCCCCCATGGACGTGATCTCGCACATCCCCGTGCTGTGCGAAGACCACAACGTCCCCTTCATCTTCGTCTCTTCGCGTGCCGAGCTCGGTGCCGCCGCCAAGACCAAGAGACCTACCTCGGTCGTCATGATCATGGAGCAGCGCGCCCCTGGCAAGAAGGCCGTTGAGAGCAAGGAGAAGGAGGAGGATGATGGTGAGGACTACGCTGATGTCTACCAGGGTCTGGTTAAGCTTATCCAGAAGGAGGCCGCGAAGCAGCAGTTCTGGTAAGCTAGGTGTGTTGGTTTACCTCGCGGGTCTCGTCGGTGGGGTTCTTTGCGATAGGTAGTTTGGAAATGGGATGTATCACGGTCGTCTAATGACCTTACGCCGTGATACATATGCTCCCGTATTCCAATCTACTCTGTCCGATCCTCATGTGTAGGTGACCGTGGGGAAATCGCACTCTTCCTTTTCTCTGTTGCAAATTTGCGCTCCCTCGTTCTGGACTTAGGTCCAGTTTGGTACACAGTCCAGGCTTCNGTGAGGACTACGCTGATGTCTACCAGGGTCTGGTTAAGCTTATCCAGAAGGAGGCCGCGAAGCAGCAGTTCTGGTAAGCTAGGTGTGTTGGTTTACCTCGCGGGTCTCGTCGGTGGGGTTCTTTGCGATAGGTAGTCTGGAAATGGGATGTATCACGGTCGTCTAATGACCTTACGCCGTGATACATATGCTCCCATGTTCCAATCTACTCTGTCCGATCCTCATGTGCAGGTGACCGTGGGGAAATCGCACTCTTCCTTTTCTCTGTTGCAAAATTGCGCTCCCTCGTTCTGGACTTAGGTCCAGTTTGGTACACAGTCCAGGCTTCCCTTCCCGCACCTTTTCTATCTCCCCCTTCCCCTCGTTACAAAATCAGTCCGTGTACTTTGGAATCCTTTTTGTTATCTTCCTCATTCGACCCTTGGAATATTTGGCGTTTTGGGCATTTGATATTTGATCTTGTTCAGCATTATGGGCATATACACGAGATGATAGTCTGTTAAATTCAGAGTACTGTCGCTTTCAATGTTTTCGTTATGGTGTATGTCTTATGTATGAATTAGTGACTTTTAGTGACATGTCGTCAGAACAACGGGGCTAGCCTTGTATGCTATAAATGTGCCCCTAGTATTCAGCCTTGTGCTACATACACAACATTCACGGCACGATGACAAACAATGTTTTAATAAGAGTAACCAAATTTAGATTCGCTAGAACTAGTGCTGTCTTACCACAACTCGTTCCATATGCACTCGACGCTGTTAAATCGAGATTTACCGCTCGCTACATGAGATGAGTATCTAGTGGAGGAAGCTATCGAGAGGGTCACCGCGGGTACCCCACCAGGTGAGGAGCAGAGAGAGACCCAGAGTCTCAAACAGCTTAGCAGCAACCGAAACACCAATGGTGTCGAGGGGACGGCGCTCAGCAAAGATCTGAGAGATGTACTTTTACAAGTATGACTGTTAGTATCAAAGACATGGTTCATCATTGTCATCGCCGTCAACTTACACCAGGAGCCGAAGTGGCCAGGAAAACGAGACCGCCAAGGTAAGCAGCGCCCTTGTAGGAAAGGGTACCGGTGGCGTTAATCAGGGCACCAACACCGTAGCTCTGAAGAGCCGAGCCGATGAGGGAGGAAGAGTAGCTGAGGGCAGCACCAGAAGCCTCCTTGGAGCGAAGGAACTCCTCCTTGGTGTTGGAGGCCTTGGCACGACGGTAGGTTTCACCGAAGATGGGGGAAAGAACAGCGAGTTCGGCGGCGTGGTTGAAGACGGTACCCAGGAGGATAGCCGAGGGCTTCACCTTGGGGAAACCGGCTAAGAGGAGAGAGTCCATGTTAGTTATGGCGGTTGAGAGGGTGTCCATGGGATACTTACAGTGAAGGACGGGAACGAAGCTGTTAGTGAGAACCATTTTGACGATGTATAATAGAGGTGTATATAATGTAATCAAGGATCAACAATCAGGAATGAAAATACNGTAGGTTTCACCGAAGATGGGGGAAAGAACAGCGAGTTCGGCGGCGTGGTTGAAGACGGTACCCAGGAGGATAGCCGAGGGCTTCACCTTGGGGAAACCGGCTAAGAGGAGAGAGTCCATGTTAGTTGTGGTGTTCGAGAGGATGTTCATAGGATACTTACAGTGAAGGACGGGAACGAAGCTGTTAGTGAGAACCATTTTGACGATGTATAATAGAGGTGTATATAGTGTAATCAAGGATCAACAATCAGGAATGAAAATACAGACGTTAGAAACAACAAGTAAGTCAAGATGCAAAACAAGAAGAAACAATCACAACCCCGCCAGCAGTCGCCACTCTCTTTATAGTCGTCTTCCCCGCGCGGAAACCACCTAAGTCAGCTCCAGCTAGCTCCCTGGGTATACTCTGGTAATAGCGAGCATAGCCGGATTCCCTTATGCGGAACGGAGCTGGAACTGGCCTTTTGGGATAGTGCGCCTGCCGTTATGAATGTAGGGCGCAGGATTGAAGGCAAGCGGCTGGATGTTAGGAAGGGAGACGCAGGTGTATTGCCGTTTTGGGATGCCTTTGTTAGTGGTTTTCAGGCCTGTTGGATGGTAGTTGTCTGGATATATCTGCACTGTGAGAGTGGTACCTGGCTGCACGTCCCCAACCCCAGTTTTCTAAGCCGTTTTGTCCCGTCTTGTCCCCGTTTTCTTGGCCACCACAATGGCTTGACGAGTAACATGATAAACTATACAGCAATATACCGCAGTCTATATGAATTCATTAGTCTCCACAAAACACGGCACTACTAACTCCTCAGTTCACCCCGCAACACGCAATCCCAAATAATTAGTTCATATTGAATCCCAATATACCATCATCTGAGACAAAATATCTAGCTCCACCGCACCCAAAATCCCCAAAAAATGGATTCTCATTGCCCTTCTTCTACTTTCAGTCTCCCTTCTTGCAGATCCATCCCGCTCTCAGCCCCAATCCATAACTGTAAGAATCAACCCATACCCACGTTACATANCATTAGTCCCCACAAAACACGGCACTACTAACTCCTCAGTTCACCCCGCAACACGCAATCCCAAATAATTAGTCCATATTGAATCCCAATATACCATCATCTGAGACAAAATATCTAGCTCCACCGCACCCAAAATCCCCCCAAAAATGGATTCTCATTGCCCTTCTTCTACTTTCAGTCTCCCTTCTTGCAGATCCATCCCGCTCCCAGCCCCAATCCATAACTGTAAGAATCAACCCATACCCACGTTACATAGTCACATCGACACGAGTCAGTCCATATCCATCTGCAATCCTGTATAAATACCAAGCTTTCGTTTCCGCATCCGCTTCCGTCTTTTAAGAACCCTAACCCCAGTGGCGTGCAAGACAGTTTCCACTTTTATGATGTCATTAATCCGGTTTCTTTCGCCGTCTCCAAGGTTCGTTCAGGTCCGTATTCAGTCGCATGTGTAAATGCCGCGTGCGTCATCGTGAAAGCCACTAAGCAGTCAGGAGATCCTACATGCAGGTTCCCGCCATTGAAAGCTATAATCAAATCACGAATAAGAGGTACGGAAAAAATGAGCCAAGGGAGTGAACTTCAAATCTGTAAGGTGATGCATACATGTAAACATCTGTAGGTTGTATAATAGTCTACAGACACTATGAAATCAAGGGAATCGGTTAACAGGACTCCGGGCCATTAGGGACATGACTGTTTCACGTCTAAATGTCAGACATGGATACTAAAGACATCTCCGGAACAACATAACACATCAACATAATCATAAACAAGGTATCAAAACAAAAGACCAAACAGACATCAAACTACAGACAACTCTTAAGTTGTGTGTTGGCCATCCTCCCCTCCACGCAGTGCCAATAAAGCCCGTACGTCTGACACATACTGTAGACCCTCTAACAACGGAACCAGATGCAAGAGATCGTAGTCCGTTGGGTCACTAATCCACCCAGAGATTGGAATAGCATTGTCTATGGATTTTGTTAGCACCACGTCCGAAACAATCATATATCTAATGTTGTGTCAACTCACCAGGGTGAAACATATAACTCAGTGGGCTGTTATCCAAAATGACTACCTTACTTAAGTCGGGTTCTACCGTACTCAAGTCTTTAATGAATGCACCCTGTCTATATGTACAATGCTGGCGGTAGTACCGTGCAGCAAAGTACTTGCGATCCGTTTCGAGCCAGTCGATCACGGGATCCGCATATTCCTGAACAGATGCTGTGAAGACCACTAGCTTGTACCACTTGCTAACCTATCACGTCAAAACACGGTCACAATGTTAGTCGGCGTATATACATAACATAACTCGACCATATCAAATACATACCCTCCTCAAAAAGTCATCGCAGTATGGCCGCTTGTGCACATAGTACAAGATGGGATGCTGCGGCCCAAGGGCTGTTTGGCCGCCCTGTCCAACAAATGCCGTATTCAACCGAACCTCCACCATGTGGCCAGTTCCAAGTCTGTTTCCCTTGGACATACTATGGATGAGCGTCTCATCTAAATCAAGAATGAGTGTCTTTTGGTGATCGGATGGCGTTCCCTCAAAGTTGAGATATGATGGCTGACGACGAGGGATCAGTGGTCTTGGTGGTGCTGGAGCCCGTGGATACTTAGTGATGGCACTGGCAGGTGAAGTTGGTGACTTTATCTGGGCTGAAATGCTGTCAGAAGCCATTCCTTCACCGCGGACCCGGGCAACCGATGATGTCTTTCTATGGCGGCGTTCTTTAAGTGCTTCGTCGCTCGTCTGAACCTTGATACGGATGGAACGTGTAGGCGTTGATGCATCAGATAAGTCGCGAGATCCCCTCGAGGACTTTTTGGGCGAGTAGCTGTCTGAATCAGATGCGCCGATTGTAGAATTCCGTTTGCTTCCAGCAGAAGTTGTTCCTCTGCGTTTTCCCTTGGTATGGCCAGATTTTGGTTTCTCCTTGTCGTGCGTCTTGGGTTTGCTTTTAGATGCACGAAGCAAACCTAGTGTTGCCAGTAACTTGCGAGGAGGGAGCATCCATCTAAAACTCCCATCGTCGTCGTAGAACAGGCCGATAACGAATGTAAAAGGCCACGCCAGAATAGAAAGTACACATCTCGCAGCAGCTATGATTGTGGATGAAATGCGCTGTGATATGGAGGCCACCCCATCGCCATTCGGGCTGGACTTGGACTGACCGGCCAAAAGAGGGGTTGTTTCCGAAGGTTTGTGTGAATTGTCGGGTTCAACGAGTGGGTTAGAGCCATGCGCCAGTTTTTCTATAGTTTCGGGGTCGTCTAATGGGATCTCTCTGGGCGTTGGCACGGTAGATTGGTTTGAACCAGCCGCATCATCTTGTGCGCTCTGGCTCTCGGCATTATCGAATGAACGTTGAAGTTGGGCGAGCGAGCGATATGAATTTGTACGTGAGGGTGTGGGCGAATTTTGCGGCGAGACGCGGGACGAAATTATGTTGAGAGAGTTCATGATGAGCAGCCCTCGGTGGGGAACTCGCGGAGTTGTGAATACCAATGTCGAACGTCCCCAGACAAGCGACAGGTTAGTAGTTTAGAGGGTTATCAGTTGTATGCTGCGTTGTTGGATTGGCGGTTATGGTGTCGTCCTCGCTTGATGTACAGGGGCAGAGATTTGATGGTTGACAATGGGCGGGTGGTCGTGGAGGATTGACTTGCGACTGAACAAGTACTGGACTAAAGCTTGTAGGTTGTTTGTAATGCAGGAATATGGACACGAAATAGTGTAGGTGGACTCGTATCGTCGATGCGCTCAAAACGTGGAATGCGAATGTTGGCAGTATACACGGAGACTCGCAGTAAAAAGAGCCAAAACGAGGAGCTGGACCAGTAAGTAAACAGGCCAATATATTATGATGTAGATTAAGGTATGGCTGCTAGCAATGCGGAGCCGGGTATTACGGGTGGATAGTTCGATATATTAGGTGTATACGGCCTTTGGAAAAGCCGGAGATATAAAGAGAGACGACAAACAACAGCGTGTCGATCAGTGAAATGTTTGGTCGAGTCGAAGTTGTGTGCGAATGAGGCGACAAAGCCAATCAACAGTGATGAAGTTGATAGGGTAATGACCAGAAAACAATGACCAATGTCGATGAGCACGAGCTAGAAAACAGTTCTGTTAATGAGCCCAACAAACAATACAACCAAGATTGCAGCAGAACTTTATCAACTATTCCATAGAATGAGGTCGAAAAAAGTGTCGTGACGTGATGTATAAAGTTTGCGAACCATCAACATTTGTATGGNGATAGTTCGATATATTAGGTGTATACGGCCTTTGGAAAAGCCGGAGATATAAAGAGAGACGACAAACAACAGCGTGTCGATCAGTGAAATGTTTGGTCGAGTCGAAGTTGTGTGCGAATGAGGCGACAAAGCCAATCAACAGTGATGAAGTTGATAGGGTAATGACCAGAAAACAATGACCAATGTCGATGAGCACGAGCTAGAAAACAGTTCTGGTAATGAGCCCAACGAACAATACAACCAAGATTGCAGCAGAACTTGATCAACTATTCCATAGAATGAGGTCGAAAAAAGTGTCGTGACGTGATGTATAAAGTTTGCGAACCATCAACATTTGTATGGCACACAACAGAACAATTCACAACAAAGTTGGTGGTGCATAGCTTTTGGCACAGCCATCAAGCACAGACGCTAATAACTCAATTTTGGGGTTGCTTGGCCTGTAAATTGCATGGTTGGGTTCTAGAAGCCACAAACAGCGATTCAACAAAATCCAGGATAAAAATGTCAGATTGATGATGCGCCGCCGGCTAAAAATATGGTTAATGTTTAATTCAAGAAAGCTTTGGAGATTTTGTACATATGTATGTTTGCACGCACGTTAGGTCTATAGACAGTTATTTTGGGTATCTCATCAAGAAGCCAAGTTTTGATCTTTCGACTGTGGTAGTGCGACATGAAAGTCAGGTGGGGCATATTGGCATTCCCGCTCGGAATGGTTGAGGCACGTATTCGCATCAGAATCGATGGGGTTGTTCCTCTGAAAGACATGATGTTTGCCAACTGATAAAGTGCGCGTTGGAATGTAACAGTCCTATTGTATCATCTTGTCTTGGATATATACTACAGGTTCCATTCTCAGGGTTGTTGGCCAAGTACACATTCTTCACGTATAATCTTGTCATCAGTTTCCGAGATTGTCCATCGTGATTCGTGAATATTCACACCTTACTCGTTCATTTCCCCAGAAGTCATTTCCAAGCGGCTCTCGCTTGAGAGGATGACATCAAGTTCCTCATGTAACCTTATTGTAACGCAGTTCTTTATCCGTTCTGGAGCCACCGGATGGATCACTCCCCACGCAGCCCAGTACTTTATGGTGATTAGATGATGATTTGAATCCCACTAGAAGGTCCAAGTCCCTCGACATTGTTGCAAAATGTACACATGCAATCTTTAGAATTTATAACATGCCAACACCTTGTTCACTGAACACAATCGCAATCGATACTTTGTATATTTGACATGTGAAATACAAACGGCATTGTTAGGGTTCACCACGTGCAAACTATCAATCCTGGAGTTCAATATTCCTGCATTAGGGTTTTCACACAGGGTAAGGCTTTCTTTAGTACCAAGTTAGCTACAAAATGGGCCCGGACCTGGCCTGGCAGTTAGTGGANTGAGAGGATGGCATCAAGTTCCTCATGTAACCTTATTGTAACGCAGTTCTTTATCCGTTCTGGAGCCACCGGATGGATCACTCCCCACGCAGCCCAGTACTTTATGGTGATTAGATGATGATTTGAATCCAACTAGAAGGTCCAAGTCCCTCGACATTGTTGCAAAATGTACATATGTATGCAATCTTTAGAATTTATAACATGCCAACACCTTGTTCACTGAGCACAATCGCAATCGATACTTTGTATGTATATTTGACATGTGAAATACAAACCGCATTGTTAGGGTTCACCACGTGCAAACTATCAATCCTGGAGTTCAAGATTCCTGCATTAGGGTTTTCACACAGGGTAAGGCTTTCTTTAGTACCAAGTTAGCTACAAAATGGGCCCGGACCTGGCCTGG
>JSUI01005965.1:0-14303 GCA_000833645.1 Huntiella omanensis | reverse complement strand
ATATAAAAACCATAGTTCCTACATTTTAGCGGACAAGTTCGGCTACAAGGAACTCTAATAAACAAACATCAATCAATCAATCGGGTTTGTGCACATAAAAACATACATTCATAATTCATTGACATTGTATAACTATTAAAGAGGCTATGACCATTTCTTGGCTAGGCATAACTTTACTGATTAGGCCCACCATGCATCATCTGTGCAACATTCACTCCAACCCATCGGGGAGGACTTTGCCCATTTCTTTGTTCATCGCCACTTCCCATTGGTACTCCGCCCATATCCATGCCGAGATTTTGAGGACTTGGTACTGTTTGTTGCTGCTGTTGCTGTTGCTGCTGTTGCTGTTGTTGCTGATTCCTATGACCATCCCGTAGCTGTCTATCCATTTGAAGTTTTTCCATTACCACTGAAGACGTAGCTTGGAAACTCTCCTTCAAAGCTTGGATATCCACCCATTTGCGTCCAAAGATATCAAGAGTCTGCGCGACCAACTGCAACACTCGTAAACTCCGGTCCAAATTCTCCTCGTCACGACCACGTAGATACACCCGTGACGGCAGAGGAAGGGGCGGTGGACACCCAGGGTTTACTGCCGGGACAGGCACAGGTGCACCCATAATCAGAGTATCCGAAGCATCCCGAAGTACAGCATGGAACTGAGAAGCCATGAAGTATACCTTGAGCGCATCATGGTACGTATAAAATGCCGAATTAGTTGGGGATGAAGCAATGCGGTGCATAGTCTCAAGGTAAGTCGTGGTGTGCTCAAAAATCAACACCCGACCGTAGTCTGTAATCTGAGGGGCTCTAGCCGACGGAGCAATACAATAGACGTAACTGTAGCGTAACTCAAGATCAAACAACTCGGCGATATACTGGGGTAGAGAAGAAGGTAAATTGGCCGCCCAATCTTTCATTTCGTGACACTTTTTCCAGATAAAAGACGGCGGGTCGGGAAGATCTAGTCCTTCGGATTGGAATAGAGTCTGGTACCATTCAGACTGGATGCGGCGCATCTGAAAAAGATACTGAGCAGGGTGAGTAGGCGGTGGAGCTGGTGGGCCTGATGGTGGAGCTCCTTCTTTAGACGCAGTGTCAGGCTTACGCATGATTGCCTTTGGGATTGCTACGTTGATCGAGTCATCGGTGAAAGAAAAGGCACGGGCATGTACCATACTGATGGCACGATCAAGTGCGTAAACACAGTAAAAGATGCGTCTCCGCTGTGCAATCTTTTCCCTTTCACCCGGAAGCGTCTGCACAGGGTCCTGATGATACCCAAGATCAATAGCCGCGCGGGCAGCGAAACCTATAAGTTGCCAGGCATCAAAATGTGTAGGGTCCATCATAGCATATTGAGTCAGTAGAATCAATGACTGGATTTGGCTCACATCACCTGACGACATAGCCTTATCAGAATATGGTAGTGCCCGAGCAACAAAGTCCATACCACGGTTGTAGGGCTCATCGTTAGTCGATTGACTCTGGGCCGTAGCACCAAGACCAAGTGCCATCCAGAGAAGAAAACAATCGGCATCCTTGATGATACGACCATCGTTCTCACATAAGCCTTCTAGAGTCTCGCGCAACATCTGCTCAAGGCAGCAAGGGAAAAGGCAATAGATGTTGGAAAGATAAAAGTCGAGACACGAGAGCATGATGGACTTCTCCGGTAAGTCAGGGCTATCCGGGGGCTGAAGGAACTCATTGGTGGCGGCAGCCAAAACCAACCGGGCAAATGTCATATTTGTCGCCGTGACTTCAAAGTCCCTCGATGTGGCGTTAACAGAGCTAAATTCGTGGGGTCAGTTCGAGCTCGTCCCAGATAATATAAGAGCATGTGAACGTACAGGAAACCAAAGTCTGACACCAGAGAGTTTACATCTGAATTTTCTCTCTGGCGCTCGGCTTTACGGGTCATGGCTTCTTGAATCACAGCCAAAGACCCTTTCCGATCTTGGTCATCATCCGGGAAATTCGCTGTGCCTTTTTGCGATCGGGCGAAAGTAAGTCGGCGCTCCAACTTCTCAATACGTAATTCTAGCGCAGCAACATAACTATATTCGAAATCAAATTAGTACTCAGCACATATTTAACAATCCAGGGGCGATCTTACCTTCTTTCCTTTCCACGCGCAAACTGATCGTTGGCACTAGAACATTCCGCTTCTCGGCCGGCCTTTTCACATGCTGTGCACGCGGGGAGTTTACCATCGCACTGGTCACATCCATCTTGTTAGTCGAAAATGTCCAATAATTTCTACGTCAGAATGAGGCTTATTTACCTTGACTTTTGCTGAACGACCTGGCGATAGGAATCATGGTTAGCGAGGGGCCTAGCGAGGGACCGGTGGCGAGGAGCGGGGGTGGATTAAACTAGAAAAACCTACAGCGAGAACATGCGCTCACCGGCCGGGAGACACGGAGAAGCGGATTGTGAGAAAAACTGGATCGCGGCATCTTGCGGGCGGCTTCAACTTGTTTTTGAGGAAGCATGGTGGCGGAGACAAGAGTAACGATTGACGAGCCGTATTGATAGTGGTTATAGATCACCGGGCGAAATGATTTGTATGTATATATGTGTGTGTATGAGTACAAGGGATCAGTGGAGGACAAAGAGTGCGATGTTGGTTTTGGGTTAATGTGTGCGACAACGCCAATGAGTCTGAATGGATGCAATAACTTGCTATCGCGGTATTATGATGCTATGTGCCGGAAGTGGCAAGTTGAACGAAGCGACAAGGCTGAAGGATGAAGTGAGACTAGCTGTACTAAAACAGCAATAGTTTAGCTTGATGAGAGATGTAGAGGATCCGCTGAGAGGTATGTAGCTTATGACGAGAGAACGAAAGGGAGGAGGGGTCCTCAACAAGAAGAACAAGCTTTTACCAGATTCAGTCAGCGATAACCGTGGCTTTGTGACGACGGAGATAGTCTCAAGATAAGTAATTGCCTGGATAACAAGAATGAATCTACAAAGCAAAGTGAAGCGGGAACTATAGTGAACAAAGACTTTGTCGCAAAGCCGCATCTAGTTCAGGCTTGTTTTTAGGACATTAGCTTCAGCTTCAGGTTTCTGATAGTTAGGGTTTATCATGGGGTTGGTGATTCCAAATGGACGTCACAAGTAAAAAAGTCGAGCCACAACAGATGATGTAATTTTGTGACCCCGCATGTATGTATGTACATATGTATGTACATGTATTCCCACCCAAGGCTTCGTAATGTCTGTGTGTGTTGCGTGTGCATTATGGGCTTGTTAAGTTGATTTTTTCGCTTGGGCCTTTTTTCTGAAGAAGTATACCAAGATATAGGGTCTGATTCACGGCTCCGGAAGGTGAAACAACACACGCACTTCTAGAAGCTGGGTGTCTTTTCTGGGATACTTCCTACGATTCTGTGGCTGTGGGCCTATTGGTCAGTGTTTTTAGTTGCTTGTGTCTGCCTTGTTCAGCAAGCAAGCAATCAGCAAGAAAAAAAAGGCCGGTTCCGGAAATCCGGGGTTCGCGATAGGGGCCAAGCGTTGATTCAACTGCAGTTGACCGTAAACAGACGCTTGAATGCACATATATGCAGGTATGCATGTAAATGCCCGATTTACCCTCTTGGACGGTGATTGTTTGAGATGGCCTGCTTTGACTTAGATTATGCCGGCTTGAAGACATGTGATTTGAAGGCGGGTTCAGATTCAAATGCAGATGCCAGACAGGAGATGACTTCCTTCTAGATGACATTTCTTTGGATTATGAATGGTGGGTTATACGGAAATAGGATAGTCATTAACAGTGTGGTCAAACTATGGAAACAAACAAGTCAAGGCCGCCACTTCTTTGTTTCCAATTGTGCCAAGTAAACCAGGATGACGTCGACGGTATATCAAACCATTATATACGAAAAGAATGAACGACTGTGCCACATAACAGCCGGCCATGTCCATGGTGCGTCATGTCCAACGTAAAGTCTATCGGATCAACGTGGATGCGTCAATATCGTTATGATCTTTGTTGGTATGTATCTTCACATGTTGCCCTGTAGATTCCGCGAATCTACCTACCTTTTTCAATCTCCAACAATAGAAACACAAGCCTACTTTAGTATCATGTTATGTATATTCCTTCCCTTTCATTCGTTGACCTTGCCCCTCTTTCCTCCATTGCGACACAAAGAAAGTCTTATGTGGCGCCAAAATCCGGATTGCAACATTGGAAAGAGGCTACGACGACCAGACGAATCATTTGCTACATGACTTTGTGAAGCTTAAAACAACGTAGCCAAGTTTATACCCATATGTTGACATTTCATCGTCGTATTCAAATCTATACATGCTTGACCGGATCTTCATCTCTGACATCTCGTATGTATGTACATACTCTGTCGCTTGGTCAGTGCTGCCAAACATTCAGGGTCGATATAATAATTGCATATAGTCCTGTCTCACCAATCACCAACGCCAGAAACCTATCCAACGCCAAAGTTGCATTTGGTCTGCGTCTTCTTTGCTTTTGACGTGTATCAAATTGTTCTTCTATTACATTCTCTGTCCTTTATTCTGTTCTCGTTCTCTGTCTATTGGTTTACTTCTCTCCTTTACTCTTAACATTTTCCTTCTTCTCAAAAGCAAATCTCTGTCCAACAATTTTCGTACATGTCATGACGTTTTGTGGTTGAATTGGCCTGTGTTATTCGTTTATTCGGTAACGCCTTTGTCCTTCCTTTTCCTTGTCTTCCTGTTCCTTCTCTCCATCCTCCACAATTTAGTCACCGAAATCTAGAGTTCTTTCGTTACGATATTCTGCATACATTGTCTTCTTTCATTTCCATGTTCTAGGCTTGGAATGAACCATTGATGTATCCCAGACTCGCTTGGAAATCTACAGACTTTCTAAATACACTCCAAATCAGGTGCGTGAATCTGGACTTCGTCATCTATCAACAGCCTGGAAACCCTTTACCTTTACCGTTTTCGGAAAACCGAGCTGTCCAATCCGCTCAAAGCCAAATTCCACCTCTAAATTCCTTCCCCGCACGCCAACCGCTAAACAGTCAATGCTTCAAGATTTCATCAACTTCGTAATTCTCTGATACTAATCCGTTTTTCTCAGCCTCGAAACTGCATTGCCTACGTATCTACTTTCCCAAATCAATTTTCAATCTTCACGCTTTACTGGAACCCTTTTTTTAAACATTCTTCCAACCCTCTTACATCAGACCAGGGCCCCAGACCACAGAAGGATTTCAGCCAGCCGACACCACTCAAGGGCAACTAGCTTCAGAAAGCAAACCTGGGAAATCCAACAAAACGAAACCAACGCCTCGTTCAGTTCTTTCCCCTCTCGGCACCTTTGATTCCGTCATTCTTGCGCCCACAAGCCGTCGTCATATCCCGATCTGTAGCCTTATCGGACTTGCTCTTGTTTCCGTAACACCTCAGTGTTGCTCTTTCCGCTGTCTCATCACGGGCTAAATTTGTTCAACCATTCTCCGATTCTCAATCTAATTTCATTGTCTCTACACTGCATACACTTTACATCGACTTCAAACTCGACACCACCGTGCTCACCTACCATCATTCATATATCCGCGGCAACTACACTTCTATCTTTACTTGCCGCTTCAATCTGTCTTCTTTCCGAGTATATTCACGGCCCGAGTTTCGCATCGCTACCATATTCGCAGAGGTTCAGCTTATCTCTACTCTTCCGTCAATTTCCCCGACAGACTGCGCAACAGTCTCGCCACCCCCACCATGGACGCCGCAGATGTCTTCCGGCAGGGCTTAGGGACCATCCCCCCTCGCCAGCAACAACCCTTCCAGTTCGCTGCCTACCCGTTCCAAATGCAATATCCGCTGCCTCAACAGCCCGCCGTGCCAATTCCAATGCAGCACCAGCAGCAGTTCCAGTTTGCTCCCCAACAGCAACATATGATGGGTCAACCGCCTCCACACCCGCAACACCCCCACCATCCTCAACATCCACTGCCGCCACATGCTCAGATGCAGCATGCCCCGCAGATGCACATGGGCCACCAAATGCACCAGCCGCTCATGCACTTCCCGCCTCATATGCAGCCTATGCCTGTCATGATGCCGCAGCATTATCAACGTCAACCTACTCAGCGCGCTCCACCTCGTCTTCAACCTGCCAATCCGAATGAACCCGTCGATGAAACTGCCGCCGGTCGCATAGCTCATACTTTGACAGCCTGTTGTCGGTGTCGCCAGGTACGTTTTTTTCAGATCATCATGCGCTTGTTCCTGGCCTTGTCTTTTGTTTACTAACGTTTGCGATTTCATAGCGCAAAACCAGATGCGACCCAAGTCTGCCTCGTTGCACCCCTTGTGAGCGCTCCGGCTCTGTATGCGAGTACTTTGACGCCAGCAAAGGACGCAAGATCAATCGATACTACGTCATCCGCCTCCAGGAACGTGTTCGTGCGCTGGAAGCTGAAATCAATCAATTTACCGACGAAGATGGTGAATACCCACGCAGCAGCGAGGAAGTCGTTCGCCGCGGCGGAATGGTACAGCTTGGTGAAAGTGACGGTACACCACGCTATCTCGGCCCTAGTAGCGGGATTGCTATGAGTCGCCTAGTTATGGAGCAGGCCAAGGCCAATTCTGATAAACAGCGCATATCGGATCTGATCCCAGAGGTTAGAGCGAGGAGAAAACTGCGTATGCAGTCCATCGTCATGACGAATCCCCCATCGCGCAAGAAGAGTTATCCCATGATCAGTGCCCATCCTGCCAAAACACTGCCTAACCAGCCAGTGGCTGAGAAGCTGGTGGAGATGTATCTGCGCAAAGGTCAACTCTTCTGGCCAGTCTTGCATGAGCAAGAGTTTCGGGAAGATATCGCCAAGGTATACGATGGTGACAATATGGATGCCCATCGCAACTTCATCGTTAGAATCGTGTTTGCCATGAGTCTTCAGATGATGGACTCGACATATGCGGGTTTGGCTGATTCGTACTACCTTGCTGCGATGCAGGAATTCGAAGAGGTAGTACGTGCCAAGGACCTCCGGACTCTCCAGTGTCTGTTGCTGTTGGCTCAGTATTCGTTACTCACACCGACACGTACTGCTGTTTACTTTGCCGTTGGTCTGGCTGTTCGTATCTCCCAACAGGAAGGTCTGTTGGATGAAAAGACAATCACGCCGGCTTACAGCAGTGTCAAGTTGGATGCTCGTACTCTAGACATGCGGAGGAGACTGGGTTGGGCTGTGGCTGCCATGGAGATTGGTCTCAGTATTACCATGGGTCGTCCTAGTGGTATTGCCAAGCTTGGTACTTTGATGGACGTCGGTTTCTTTTCTACTGCGCGTGATGAAGATATCACGCCTGAAGGCATTAGAGCCGATGCTCCACAAGACGAGAAGAAACTTCTCGCCATTCATTTCTACAAGATGCGGATACTACAAGCGGAAATTTGCCGCATGCTCTATGAAAACCAAAAGGAAGAGGTTAAAGATGACGGACATCCTTGGTTTGAAGAGATGATTGTTCGCATGGAAGATTGGCTTAACGCCTCGCCGGCTGAGCCTACATGGTCCAAGGCTTGGTTCACGGGTGAATTCCACCAGATGCGCATATTTTTGTACCGGCCGACCCCTCAGGTTCCAACTCCATCTATTAAGGCAATCGGACTTTGTCATCAGTCTGCTATCCACACTATTAACCTTGCCCGCCAACAGATGGAGCAGGCTGCTGTGGATGTCACTTGGGTTTTCATGTTGTCGTTGTATACGGCTATCAATACGCTACTCTGGACACTTTCGTCGGGTCATGTCCGGCAGAAGAAGTCACGTGAGGAGGTTGACGAAACTATCCATGTGGCCATTGATATTTTGGATCAATGTGCAGAGAGATGGCCCGGAACTGAGGCAGCGTCCCAGATGTACTCCGTCTTGCAAAAGACAGTCATGACTACGTGTGAGGCTCGGGAAGAAAATTCCCGTTCTTCTGGTGGTGATGGCTCTCAAGGAAACATCAAGAATGAATCAGGCGCAAACGCAGCTAATGGCCAGCCGGCTGCGACCCCGAGCAATATGCCACCTCAGCAAGCAGGTGGCGAATCTAGTTCTGGAGATGGTTTCAACGGGCTTTTCAAGCAAGAGTTTGGCTTTGGCGGTGGTGACCAGGGCGATGCTTCGATGATGGTGGATGACGCTTTCCCCCCTCACCCGACGTTCCGGTCAAATTCGATTTTCCACAACCCGTCATCGGAAGGCGGGAGACGTAACTCGTTTTTCCCGCCTGACTCTGCTGATGAAATGGCCCCTTGTACCTTGGCCCCTAGAATGGGCGCTGTCACGCAGCAAATTCTCGATGGTTTACCACAGCAGACTGGTATGGTGGTTAATGCAATGTCGCCACCTAGTACGATCGGTTCGTTCCCTATTAAGCAGGAGTCGTCACCAGCTGCAAACCAAACTACCCCGATACAGCATCATGTACAACTTGCGGTCACAGGGGCTACACCTCCATCAGCACAGGCGGCTTTGGTTGCGCAAATGCAGGGCACGCCGCAACAGATGATGGGTAATGCCACGCCTCATTCAGGGCCGTTACCTAACAGAGGTCCACCGGGACAACAGCAGTTTAATGTAGCGCACCAAATGAATGGGCTACAACATCAACGACCACTGCCTGGTCCTCCGGCGACTAATGCGCCGCCAGATTGGTTCACATCTGCTCCGTCGTTCCAGCCACAGTTTAACAACAACTACATTCCCGTTAGTGGTAACGATGGTATGGGCGGAAACTTGTTTTCGCCGACATCTGGTATTACTTCAGCACCGATGATGCTTAACGGGTTTCCACCATCAGCTCCCCCAGCGGGTGCGCATACTATCGATTTGGACATGGGCTTTGGTATTGATCTTGGACACATGGGCGTTGATCTTGCTGGTGGGCCATCACAGGTTGCTTTCTCGGTTGATAGACATGGTAGTCTCAACCAAGAGCAACAAATGGAGCTCATGGATGTGTTGGAACACGAGGGTATGAGTGAGTTAGATGCCTTTTTACAAATGCAACAGCCAGGTGTCGGACCTGGTGCGGCAGGTATCCATGGTGGTATGAGGTGGGCAGATATGACTATGCAGTAAAATGGCATGTCTTTGGGGTTTTTCTTTGGATTTTTTGATAGACTTACGGTTCATATATTTAGTACAAGCAATTGATGACTGTTTATAATGAAGAGGGTTTGTTTGGGAATGTGTTTGCTGGACTCGAAATGTTGTCCAACTTGATAAGACCAAGAAGTCCTTCGAGAAAGGACGTGGAGTGGTGTGTAGACCCTTGCACTCTGTGTATAACCCTACCACATGCATTCTCGGTTGAAAGGATCAAGTAACGTTCGAAATAAGTTCCACAATTCTACCTTGTTCATCGTGTAGTCACGTGCTCCACATAAAACCATACGCACGCCGCCGCATTGATTGGCTCACGGCAATCCCTTTGTACATATGTTCATGATTTTAAAGACCGGGGAATGTACGGATGCCAAGGACGTGGCGAGTGAGGAAAGACAAAGTGGATTTGTTTGGTAGTGTCGGGGAATTTCTTGATTTTTTTTTTCTTGCTTTCTTGATGCCAAGAGTGAGAGAGAACACGCTGTTGATTTGGGCGATTTGATTGGTCGGTTTGTAGGGTTGGCGGGGTGGTGGGGTTTATTTGATTTTGGGGATGGAAATGTAGATATGCCTTTTCTTGGGTTGGCTTATGTATTTGTGCTTGTAGATGAGGCTGCTATGTGATGTAATCAGCATCATAAAAGTGCCTTTGAAGCCTCAGAAATCTCCCATATTCATGACATCTAGTATAAAACCCACCATGGTCATCTTACTAATGTCATAGGCATACTGCCCACGTTTTTTCTCATCGAGGGATATTTCCCAATCGCGGTCTTCGCCAAGCCTGCAAGTGACAAAGCCAAGACTTCTTGGCACCACCCAGCCATAAGACCAAGTGCGTAATTTCTCCTCAGTAGAGACGACAATATGACAACGTGGAGAGGGAAGAGGAGAAGAGAAGAGAGATGACGGATTTGTTAAGCTTTTTGAAATGTGTGTGATGATTTGCACATGTACATATCGACAAGATCTAGATGGAGTTTCTTTTTTTTTCGTCCCTGGTTTTGGTAGGAGGTTCAAATTTCGAATGGAGAAGGAGTCCACGTGAACAGATGCGTTGGTACCTGAGAATATCAGGAAGTTGATTGATGTGCCACCTGTATAGTTGATTTGTGCCCTTGAAATCCGGGGAAATCAGTAACTTTTCTAAACGTGGGGTTCATTGTCTAGACATACCACCACATACGCAAAATCACCCACGTTCTCACTATAAATCGATATTCTCCATAAGCGAGTCGCCCTAACATAACATAAGAAGACACCACAAATTAAAATACACGCATACATACAAAGATACTTCCCATTCGCCCGGCTCATACCTTCATCCCAAGCTTAATCCATAAACACCCGTAACACAGACTCCTTCAACACGCCCAAATCCGACCACTCAGAAGCCGCCATCCTACCTCGTGCGCCAACTTCACCAATTATCTAGCGGCTGTCTTTCCTAATTGAGCCGTGTAAGTGCCAAGACTTGGAACTCCTCGTGGGAGCTATGAGGCGGCATGGATATGACTATGGACCTTCGTTGGTGATGCATGATGGAACGACTGACTATGCGGGCATCTGGTTCTTTCCATCCATCTTTTGAGCCGAGTCAACGTGGTGGTCTTGGCGGACTTGTCGGGGACTTGACTTGGTATAAGAAGGAGGGGTATCGGCCTCTCTGGAGGGGTTGTTGGACTTTTTGTTGGTCAGACTGAGTCTTGAGTTTCACCTTTGATATACAGTTGACTGGCTGTTTCTATCTTTTCACTTTGCATTGTTAAGTTCTAGTTACCACACCAAAATCAGTCACAATGGTTCTTGCAGAGTACAACTATGTCTTTGCCCTGGGCACATTCTTTGCCCTTCTTGAGGCCTACAACAACGGAGCCAGTAAGTCATCAATCTCCTCACCATCTACACCAATCCACTCAGTAACTAACCCATCTTTCTCTAGACGATGTCGCCAACGCCTGGGCAACCTCGGTATCCTCCCGCTCCGTCACATACCGCCAAGCCATGATCCTTTGCATCATCTTCGAGCTCACCGGTGCCCTCGCCGTGGGTGCCCGTACCGCCTCCACCATCAAGAACGGTATCATCCCCATCACCGCCTTCAACGGAAACGCCGGTGTCCAACTTCTCGCTTTCGCTTGTGCCTCTGCTGGTGCTTCTACCTGGGTTATGTGGTGTACTAGACACAACGCCCACGTCTCGTCTACCTACTCGCTTATCTCGTCGCTTGCCGGTGTCGGTATTGCCACTGTTGGTTTCGATGGTGTTCAATGGGGTTGGAACAACGGACAAGGTCTCGGTGCTATCTTTGCCGGTCTGGGTATGGCCCCTGTCATTGCTGGATGCTTCGCTTCTATCATCTTCCTTCTCATCAAGTACATTGTCCATCTCCGCCAGAACCCCGTCCGCTGGGCCGTTTGGACTTCTCCCTTCTTCTTCCTCATTGCCGGTACTATCTGCACTCTGTCCATCGTGTACAAGGGATCTCCCCGTCTCGGTCTGGACAAGAAGCCCAAGGAGTGGATCGCCGGTGTATCTGTCGGAACTGGTGCCGCTCTTGCCCTTGCCTCTGCCTTGTTCTTCCTTCCCTTCGTTCACGCCAAGGTCATGAAGAAGGATTACACTCTCACCTGGCTCGATGCCTTCAAGGGTCCTCTCCTGTTCTACCGTGAAGCCCCCTCCGATGCTGTCAACGCCCAGGTCCCCAACTACGCTGTCGTTCAGCATGACTCCGGTGACCTTGCCGCTCCCAACGGTGGCTCCTCTGGTGAATCCGAGAAGGGTCTCTCCTCGCCCGCTATTGAGCCTCTCCCCGAGAAGGCCCTCGTCGTGGCTGAGGCTACCCAGGCTGATTACAAGCAGATGCTCAAGGATGCCGAGGAGCGCCACCACGCTAACCTCCGTGCACAGAAGGGTCCTCTTGGCTGGGCTATGCGCACTCTCCACGCTAACCCCATGGGTGCCGGCTCTATCCACGAGACTAAGAACCTCAAGACCTTGATTAAGCGCATTCCTGCTATGATTGTTGTTGGCTGCCTTTACGGAACCGCTTATGACATCCACACCGCGCAGATCGGCATTGAGGGAACTCCCGAGGGTCAGCGTATGGAGCGTGTCTATGGCCATGCTACCAAGTACACCAACGAAGTCGAATACCTGTACTCCTTCGTCCAGATCATCACCGCCTGCACCGCCTCCTTCGCTCACGGTGCCAACGATGTTGGTAACGCCGTTGGTGTCTGGGCTGCCATGTACTCTGCCTGGAGCACCGGTACCCCCGTTGGCAAGTCTGCTGAGGTTCCTCTCTGGCAAATTGCCGTTATCGCCGTTACTATCTGCGTCGGTTTCATCACCTACGGTTACAACATCATGAAGGTCATGGGTAACAAGATCACCTACCACTCGCCATCCCGCGGTTCTTCCATGGAGATGGGTGCTTCTATCACTGTTCTTGTCTTCTCCCAGTACAAGCTTCCCGTGTCCACTTCCATGTGCATTACCGGTGCTACTGTTGGTGTCGGTCTGTGCAACGGCTCATGGAAGGCTGTCAACTGGAAGCGTGTCTTCCTTTTGGTTTTCTCGTGGTTCGCCACTATCCCCATTGCTGCTTTGATTGGTGGTTGTCTTATGGGTATGGCTTTGAACACCCCTCACTTTTAAGTTGATCTCTCATGTGTCTTTTTCCTTTGTTTCTTTTCATGTCTTGATTGATAAAATCATGTCTGGTCTCTACAAAATCATACCCTCCATTGTTTGTGTTATTTAATAATTTGCTTTTTATCAAGTTGTTTGAGATTCTCTCAACAATGAATACAAAATACTCTTTTCTATTTGGCTTGTTTCTTTTGAATATCAGTGAAGTCTAGTTTAGGTTGAAGTTAAGAACGGGCTACCGTCTACCATTATTGAGAGATATGTTTTTGTCGTTACTCTTATGCCAGCCGAAGCCTATGGAGAGATTGTTATTCATGGTAGCAATAGCTGAAATCAAAACCAAACTAAAAGGAAATTTGTAACTAATCATCTTCCCCTCTCCCCGTTCCTTTCATGCCCCCAACGACAGCTCCTTTAACTTCTCACGCACCTCGTAGACAGCCCTCAGGGCACCCACTTTCGTCCACCCTTCCTCCAGACAACGTACCCGCACCCACTCCGTTTCTTCATCCAAGCTTCGACCTCCCTCCTCGATCCACTGCTTCGTTCCAAATCCTGTATCTTTAATGAAAATAGCCAGAGCCTCCTTGCCCTTGCTACTTTGGAATAAGACCTCCAGCCGAGGGAGTTGAGTTCCCACTAACATGAAGGCCTTTTCCCGCGCCGACTTAAACCTGGGGCACTCGAATAGAATATGGAACACCTCCTCTTCTCATCCACACACTCTACAGACGGCATCGTCCCTGTTCCTCGCATTCCTCAGGAAAGGTAGGTAGTAGCCCTTTCCTAGCTTCAATTGAAAATAGGCTGAGCTAAGTGCCTTGGGACCATTTGACAGGTTGTCTTTGGTGCTTAGCTTTGGTTGGGTCCGCACTATCGTGGAGTAGTGCTTACCGACAGCTTCTTTCCAATTGTCGCCGAGTAGGGCATCCCACTCCTTGATGCTCTGTTCCCTCACCAAACGCTTTACATGGCTTAAAGAGGTAAATCCCGTCTGGTGGTGTTTTCAATAAGGCATCTTTGGCCACCGAATCCACCTTCTCGTCCCCTTCGACGCCACTATGACCCGGACGCCACATAATTGTGATGTCTTTGGTTTGTAGCGATCTCAGTACTTGACAGTAGTAGTTGATGCCGCGGAATCTTTGAATCGCATCTTGCGAATCGACAAAAATGAATTTGTTGCCTTGTGTGGTTTGTAAGTATCGAACTGCTTGGAAAATTGCCCAGCATTCACAATCGGCGATCTCCACATGGCTTCCTGAGATATTGCTAGCGGTCATGCCCGAGTTACGGTGAAAGAAAGCCCATGAGCTCTTGTCACTTTCCTTGGAACCGTCTGTGTAGACGATTTACGCACCTTCCCGCTCCAGTTGTTTCACTAAGTTTGGGTGGCCTGTGGCCATCTCTTCTTTCGTTCCACGCTGGATCTGTATAGTTAGGTCTAACGAAGCCTGCCATGGGGCAAACCAAGGGCAGGGAGCCAGGACTCCTGCGATTCCC
>JSUI01005964.1:0-14193 GCA_000833645.1 Huntiella omanensis | reverse complement strand
TGTGGATTTTTTGGGGGGAGGGGGTTCTTTGAGTTCACAGAGGGGGGAGACGCCAGATGTTTCACAAGAGCCAGTATCTACAGCGCCTCCAAGAGAGTCATCACCGGATGTTTTAAAGGAGGTAGTGTCTACAGCGCCTTCACGCGAGCCATCACCGGATATTTTACCAGAGCCAGTATCTACAACGCCTCCACGAAAGCCATCACCAGGTCTTCCAGAAAAACAAGCCTTCATAAACCCCCCACAAGAACCTCCACAACACATCAACATTCCACCTCCTCCACCCCCCAAAAAGCCACCAACTCTCCTCCTAATAACACACTTCACAAGCCTCCTCACAGACCTCTTCACCCACTCTCCGACTCCCCACGCCCAACTAATCACCCTATCCCACCAACTCCGCCATCTCTCCCGCCACCAATCCTCCCCAACAATCCTCCTAACAAACGGCACAACCAGCTCCCTCACGCCCGTCACAAACTCCACACAGACCCGTCCCGCGGTAGACCCAACTATGCGTTCTGTCTTCGTCGGCTCGGCCGTTCTCCCGGGGAAGAAGACGAAGCCGGCTTTTGGACTGTCGTTTAGCCAGATTTTGGATTTGCATTTGTTGGTTTGTGCGGTGCCTTGGGATAGAGGTGGTTTGGAGANTTTGAGAGTGGGGAGGGCGGCGAGGAAGGGGTGGGTTTTGGAGGTTTTGTTGGATGATGATGGAGAGAGAGAGGGACTTTGGGGGGTTTTGGAAGAGAGGCAGGGGAGGTTGGTGGATTGTGGAGTGTGAAGTTTTATAGACAGGTATGTATGTATATAGGTAAGATACATTTAACAGAACGGTTTATTGGTTATCTAACTAGGCATTTACAACTCAAGGTCATCCAGCATGTGGTGAATCTTCTGTACAACCTGATCAACAGTCTCAGTCACCTTCTCCGTAATATGGAGGTTCCCAGGCGTCTTATCGTCCATCCAGTGGTTGTGACCACCAACAAGTCTCCCGTCATTCTTAACCCAATCAGCGAGGTAATTCTTCACCTCATTCAGCTTCAAATCCTTCAGAAGGAACTTCTCCTTCCCAGAGCTAGCCTTAACACTCCGCTTAGGCAGCAATACATCGTTAAGACCATGGAGAACACCATCTCTAGCGACTCCATCAGCAAGATCCACGTCAACGTGGTCGTTCAACTTGATGGTGACATGGCCCATGACTCTAGAGACTTCCGCCTTTAACTCGGATTTCTCAAGGACAGTGGGGAAGTGGACTTGGCACTTGGATCCAATGGTTTCAGTGGTCCCGTCCGAGTCTTTATCGGGGATAGGTCCCTCCTGGCAAACCTTGACGTCACCAAAGACCTTGGCAGCGTGTTCCGTCCACCAGGCTGCCTCATCACCAATCATCCGCTTCTCCTTCCGATCAACATCTCCAAGGTACAAGGCATCAGAATATAAAGTACGGTCCTGCACAACATGNACTCGGATTTCTCAAGGACAGTGGGGAAGTGGACTTGGCACTTGGATCCAATGGTTTCAGTGGTCCCGTCCGAGTCTTTATCGGGGATAGGTCCCTCCTGGCAAACCTTGACGTCACCAAAGACCTTAGCAGCGTGTTCCGTCCACCAGGCTGCCTCATCGCCAATCATCCGCTTCTCCTTGCGATCAACATCTCCAAGGTACAACGCATCAGAATATAAAGTACGGTCCTGCACAACATGATACTCCATCAAAACCCTCAAATAATCCTTCCCGTCCTCGCTGAAAAGCCAATTGCGCACATCATCATCTACCGCCTGCCACGCACTGTTACTCGGGATGAATCCCGTGCTTCCAGCCGCATCCTGTCTGTGTAACCACTTCCCCAGGTTCGTCTTCTCCAACGCCAACCGCGAGGTACTGTAGTCACCGGGGAGGTGCTCGAGGAGTTTCCCCTGGCGGGGTGGTTCAACGAGGACCGAATCGATTTGGTGAACGGCGCCGTTGACAGCGTCAGTCTTGGATTCCAGGATCTTGGCGTGGAAGTTAATCTCGGTGTTTGCGAGTCCAGCCTCGATACGGAGACGCTGTGGGTGGTCGCCGAGATCGCCCTCCTTTAGTAGCGAGGGGACGGTGTGCAGGGGGATGAGGCTGGCGCCGGAGAAGTCGCCGGGGACGATGTGGTAGCGGAGGAAGTCGTCGGAGCCGATGTCGGGGGTCTTGGCGAGGTGGGTGAGGAGGGAGGGGGGCAGCTTGGCGAAGGCTTCGTCGGTGGGGACGAAGATGGTGTATTTGTCGGAGAGGACGCTGAGTTTTTCGCGGAGAGGCATGTTGTTGTCTAGGTAGGTGAGGAACTTGGCTGAGGATGGAAGTTCTCGGATGACATCGTAGACGGTGGGTTTGTCTTTGGTGCTGGTGGAGATGGGATCTAGGGGGATGACTGAGGCGGTCGCCCCGGCAGCGAGAAGGATGATGTTGAAATGCATTTTGAATAATAAGAACTCTGATATCTTAACATCTTAACGTCCTTCTCTCTTCATTTCANGGAGGGAGGGGGGCAGCTTGGCGAAGGCTTCGTCGGTGGGGACGAAGATGGTGTATTTGTCGGAGAGGACGCTGAGTTTTTCGCGGAGAGGCATGTTGTTGTCTAGGTAGGTGAGGAACTTGGCTGATGATGGGAGTTCTCGGATGACATCGTAGACGGTGGGTTTGTCTTTGGTGCTGATGGAGATGGGATCTAGGGGGATGACTGAGGCAGTCGCCCCGGCAGCGAGAAGGATAATGTTGAAATGCATTTTGAATAATAGGAACTCTGATGTCTTAATATCTCAGTGTCCTTCTCTCTTCATTTCACGGGAGCAAAGCCACCTTTATATATTCGTCATATCCTCCTTTCCCCCGCACAGCTATATACATATAAATGCCGGAACCGTACCCATCCGGTATAGATCTTTCCCGAAACGGTATAAGACGGATGCCTCGCGGAATAAGAACCCTGTGAAACACGGAATTCTAAGACACGGAAGTGCGGGGAATGTGACGCCATGGAGGAGTATGTATGTACATACGGCTTAATGACCTGCTCGTATTCGCACAGCTTGAGGGATATAGTGCCGTGTTGGAGACGGAGCGGTGGTATAAGTCGGCTTACAACGGTGCACACTGTAGTGCACTGTACGACTATACTGCATTTGTATGGGTCTGTACAGTGCTTACATAAGCGCCGCGCACTACCAGCCGAGGATGCCCTCGAGCCAATAACCCTCACCCCTAAGTCTCAGTACACGTGACATGAGACTCTGCACAAACCCTGCAAATTCATCCCACCACTAACCCAATCTAGACCATGCCATCAGATCATCATCCACCCCAACCTCTCGTGTCTTTGACTATGTTACGAAGGACATGAATGCATANCATCCGGTATAGATCTTTCCCGAAACGGTATAAGACGGATGCCTCGCGGAATAAGAACCCTGTGAAACACGGAATTCTAAGACACGGAAGTGCGGGGAATGTGACGCCATGGAGGAGTATGTATGTATATACGGCTTAATGACCTCTTCGTATTCGCACAGCTTGAGGGATATAGTGCCGTGTTGGAGACGGAGCGGTGGTATAAGTCGGCTTATAACGGTGCACACTGTAGTGCACTGTACGGTTATACCGCATTTGTATGGGTCGGTACAGTGCTTACATAAGCGCCGCGCACTACCAGCCGAGGNAATCTAGACCATGCCATCAGATCATCATCCACCCCAACCTCTCGTGTCTTTGACTATGTTACGAAGGACATGAATGCATACATACAATATGTGCAAAGTCGGCTAAGAAGCCTGTTGGTGGCGAGAATACCCGGTTAGGTACTTTCCACCCACCTAACCAACAAAGTGACGGGGAGAAAGAAAAAAANATCAGACTCTGCACAAACCCTGCAAATTCATCCCACCACTAACCCAATCTAGACCATGCCATCAGATCATCATCCACCCCAACCTCTCGTGTCTTTGACTATGTTACGAAGGACATGAATGCATACATACAATATGTGCAAAGTCGGCTAAGAAGCCTGTTGGTGGCGAGAACACCCGGTTAGGTACTTTCCACCCACCTAACCAACAAAGTGACGGGGAGAAAGAAAAAAAAAGAGAATTTCTTTGAGGTAACAGCAAAGCACGATACTTGGAAAGGATGCAAACATGTCTCCCTCAGACACACACGGAGACTTTGTAAACTTTTTCTTTTCTTTTTTTCTTCTTCTTCATGGCTGGTTATTTCAATATGACCCGAGTGAATAAGCGCTGAATCGTCGTGGTCTCCACCACTCACGTTCCTCTTCTCGGGTGGTTTTGATAGGCTGGTGTGATCCTCTACGACGTCGTTGCTCGTGCGGCAAATATGGACTAGCGGTGTCTATGACATAAGTGTGCAGTGACCAGGGCATATCAATAGTTCTTTGAAGGATATTGGTGACAGGTGCTGGCTGGGTAACACGTGCCTAGGGAATAGTATGTTGGCAGCGGCCGTAAGATGGTGTCTCTTTTGTTAGTTATAGCGGGTGGCCAAGATAGGAGCCTAGGATAACACGAGTTTCGGCGGGGCAGGATACTCCTCATGGAATAAAAATGCAATAGCACGGCCGGCTAGAATCTCAGTCCGTCCGTCCGTCCGTTCAGGAAAATAGGCTACCTACCCTAGCTTTCTTGATGAAAAGCTTACATGGTGCATATGTACGGACAGCGTGAGAATGACATCGTCAACTAGCCCAACTGCATCAAAAACCTCGGTTATCCAATCTCTGTAAATATGTACATACGTATGTATGTACCCCACGATCCCAAGTATCCTAGTCAGTAAGCCAGCCTGATATCGCCATCTTTCAACCCCGCCCGCCTGGATAAAAAGACATACGGATGGGAAAAAAACCTAACGTATGTACATAATATCCGGGCGTCAATACGTTTTGTCACATCAGGTTATAAGCCTGCGGATCTCGGGATGCTAATACACAATGGGATTGGAGAGGGACCACCCCCGTGCATGGAGGATGCAGTACAGCGTCATGTCTAGGAGGATGTGAGATTTGTAGGGGATGAAGAAGAAGAAGAGGAGGCGGGGAGGAAAGAAGAATGATGTATCAAGATTATGAGAAGACGATTTACTTTTTTTCTTCTTTTTCGTTTGTGATTATCACTTTTTGGGTTCATTCGTTTATGGTGGTTTAGTCTTTTGAGTGATGGCTTTTATTCTAATGATATAACCAACAATCACCTTTGATACATACAAACAAATTGTATCTCTTTATCTCCGTCAGTTCGTTACATGACATATATACAAATTACTCCCACCGATATAGTCCCCCAACCAAACCTCACACAAACCTCCTCAAATCCAAAAAATGGCCCCTCCACGGCCATCCTCTCCCGAGGACAACCCCGATACAACAATCGACGAAAGCCACCTCAATGAGACCGTCCTCCACCACGACGTCCCCGCCGAATACTTCACCGAAACCGAAGACGAAGAAAGTGACCCCGACGAAGAAGACCCCACCAACCCCGAAGACTCCTCTTTCCAAATCGCCACTGCCCATGTCGCCGTGAACTTTGGTGCCCAACATAGCCCCGGCACAGCATATAACCTACCCGCCCACATTGTCCAACGTCTTTCTCAGAATCCAGGACAGAGACATCAACTTGTAGAGATCCCACAGTCTCCTGTGCTGGTGAACTTTCGAAATAGTCAGATTTCTCCACGCTCATCGGCTGTGCCTTCGCCGGTGACGGATGAACATCCGCCTGTTCCAATGCGGAGTTCTCTACGCGGGAATCCGGATTCGCGGAGGGTGTTGAGGGAGGAACTTGATAGGTTGAACCGGGGTGATTTAACCCCTGAGGCGGATGAAGGTCGTTTTGTAAGAAGTGCCTTGGAAGATATCACCCGTGGCTCAATGCCCATGTCCCTCGCCACCCCAGATACCCCCGCCGGCGAAATCGCCTCCGCTATCTCCCGCCAACTGGAACATGCACCCGCGCCAATCCGACAAACTGCCTCTTCTCAGAACCCCGATGCAACCATTCTCCCCGATGATGAACGTCTTTTGGCAGTTGCTCGTGGTCAACCACTTGCTGGGAGAGGCGTCCCTATTTTATCAAAGGTAGCGGAGAAATTTGACGATGAAGAGGCTACGCCGGAGGTTACGCCGAGATCGAGGACGGGGAGATTTACGAGTTCGAATTGGGTGCCGGTTTCGGATGATATTGTGAGGATGATGGATCCCCAAAGAGTCAAGTATCCACCGCAGAACTATGTGCCGGGGATTTTAAGATGGTATTCGTTCTTGGGGTTGGGTGTGCTTGTTGCGGCTATGGCGGCGGTTATGATGTATTGCGCTATTCAGTCGAGGAAGAGTGATGGACTTGCGGGGTATGCGGGGTCGATGAATTCAAGTCTTTACTTTGTTTATCGCATCTTGCCTACCTGGGTTGGTGTTGTTATCATGGTATACACACATTGTCTCGTCTCCGCAACTGTTCGTCTCTTACCATTTGCCCGCATGGCATCCACCGATCCCAGCGAAAGAGTCGGCGCCATCTTCCAGGATATGTACGTGGGAACCTTCCTCTGGCCGCACCTTACCGGACCAATCCAGGTGAAAATCCCACTTTGTCTCCTTTGGCTAAGCAACGTTACCGTCCCTTTACACGCCGCCGGCTTCGTAGTGAAGTACTACTCAGGTGACTGGCGTTGGACTGCCTGTCTTGGTGTAACCTGGACCTTAACGACAATGTACCTCCTGATTCTCCTCGGTACCATACTCCTCTGCCACTACTGGACGAACCGAACCACCGGTCTCCTCTGGGACATACGCAGTATCGCCGACGTGATCCCCCTCCTCTCCATGTCCAACATCAACCGCAGCTACGCCGGCACGCAATACATTTCTAGTCGGCGCGAGCTCATGGCGCACTTGGAAAATAATATGGTTGACCGGCTAGGCTACTGGTCGCATGATAGCGTGGATCCCGAAAGCCCCAGTACCGTCCTTTGGCACGCCATTGGGAGATCCTACTTCCAGGCTAGTGAGGTGGAGGATCTAGAAAAGAGACGGATTAAAGGACAAGGTGCCCTCCATCAAACTGTCACGTGGACGGCGCAAGGCGAGGGGAAAGTTCCGGGGACGGGTGGGAGTTCCGGGGGGTTGAGTTCGGATACGGTGAATAGTGATGTTTCCGATCCGGAGGGGTTAACGCCCAGGAAAGGATATCGGCATTGGGTTTTACAAGTTGTCTCTGGCGTGATATTCTTCATCATGGGTCTTGGAATCTGGATTGCCTTCATGGTAGTAACGTTTCTCCCCAGCACCCGACTCGTCAACGGGTTTAACCCCGAGTTACGCATCGCGCCCACGGCCGCCGGATTCTCCCCAGCGGGGTTCCTCTTCTCGTTTATCCCGGCACTTCTAGGCCAGATCATGTATCTCCTTTTCCAAAGCTACGAACTCCAACTAAGGATCATTACCCCGTGGACAGCCCTGTCGCAGACTAACGGGTGTAAAGCAAAAGAAGGCCTTTTGGCAGATTACCCCGCCTGTACCCCCGGCCAATCGATCATTCATGCCTTTCAAAACGGACAATACCGGCTTTCCCTGGCTTCGTTGTTATCTCTTGTCTTTTCGATTCTTCCTGTGCTGTCGGGTGGGTTACTCATGGCGTTATCTTCTGGAAGTGTGGTGTATATGTATCCGTCACAACCGGTTCTTTACGTCCTGGTGGTCCTTTGTACTATCTACGTTATTGCGTTGGGCATGATGATCCCCGGACGTCAGAAAATGGGACTTCCACATGGTGTTGGGTGTGTTGCTGAGATTGTTGGATATGTAGCTGGATGGGAAGTTGCTGGTGGAGAAGCCTTTGTTTGTGTTAAAGGTGCGGATGACCTACGGGGTCGGTTAGAAGGGAGTTCATGGGTTTTACGACGAGATGGGATACGGAGAGTGCAGGAGCATAGGAAGTAGGCCATCTGTTTTGTTTAACTTAGTTATGAATAATGAGTTCACGTGTTTCGCCAAGACAAACCATGCAGTCGTTCGCAGAAGGGACGTGACAAGTCCCAAGTGGCGGGTCCCTTTCTCAATCTCACGAACCAGAAACATTTCAGCATTGACAATCTCGTACAAGAGGCTGAGAGTACTCTCCAGTATCCAAGGTAGCGGGCTCTTCAAGGTTGTATTTCCCGCAAAACCACAAGTCTATGAAGGTCAAACATAGTCTACAGGTCCCAAAACGGCAATTTCAAACAACTGAATGCCAAAAAGAAGACGCCCACTGACCCCTCTCCCAACCCCCAAAGACCAACAACCCGGCGCCTTGTGGGGCAAAGGAACGTGCGTGAGTTTGTTAGTCTAGTATGTAACTAGGATCGCGACTATGTTCTCCGATGTAGGGATGGATTCAGATTCAATATATAGACATCTACGTATGGATGTTTTGAAAAAAAAAAAATGGCTGGAGAGGGAAGTAGAAACGAATGGATGGTGGTGATTATCTTCCTCTTTTTTTTTACAAGGCATGAGGAATAAGCGAGACGGGACCACGCGTGAATATTAACGATGGCGTTCTTAGTATGGTTTTTTTTTTGTGCATTAGGAACTGTAGATAGCCAGATGGGATATGTGCTTATTGTATTGTCCGATTCCGTGTTAATCCACATTTCCAAATCGGGCGACGGTGCCGAGTGACATGCTGAATTAGGAAGGCCTATACAGATGTAGGTGATGCGAATGAGACATTGACGGATTCGAGGAAAGGATTTTCTTTTGTGTTTTTGTTTTGTAGGTATGTATGTAAAGTTGTATTTATTTATCAAAATAAACAGTCATGAGAGAATCGTAAAGAGCGGACGTCATGAGTTGAGGCTGATAAGCCTCTTAGAAACAAATAAAGGCGTGAGCCAAATGCAAGAAAAGTAAATAAGCCGTGATAAATCCATCCACAAAAGGTACCCAAGTGATATTCCCAACCGACCAAACCTAAACCAAACGCCAAATCCAAAAGTAAAAAAGTAAAGTAATAAAAAGCAAATCATAAGAAGAATAAGTAAACGTTATTTGTAGCCATCATCTGCGGGCAAACATACGAGAGAAAACACCCTTTTCCTTTCCCTCTTTAGGACTCTTTCCCTCAGTAGAAACCTTTTCTTGACTTCCACGTTTCTGAAGACCCTTCATAAGTCTTTGAAGACCAGAAACTGCTTCACCTTCATCTTCACTATCTACATCAAAAGCAGATACTTCTTTACCAAGACGAGAAGTAGGACTGACGGAAGAGGTAGATGGCTTAGGAGCATGAGAGACTTGACGAGAGCGTTCAAGACAAAGTTGATGAAGGAATTGCATTTCCTCTTCTGGAGAGGGAAGAGCAGGAAGAGGATGTGAGTTGTTAGAAGGCGCACGAGAGTGTGTACGAGGAGGAGGAAATGGAGACCATGATCTATCGTCAGCACGAGGTGGTCGACGAGGAGTCTGTGGGGACTTGAGAGAAGAAATGGACGGGGAGGCTCCGTGTCTGGAGAGAGATGTGGGAGTCATTGGGCGAGGGGGTAGTGGAGGCATAGCACCGGGGGTTCTTGGGGTACGAGCTTGTGAAGAGAGGACTCCGTGAGATTTGGCGGAGCGGAGAGTTCGGTTTGGTGGGGTGGGAAGGGGAGTTGAAGGTGGTGGACACGAAGGAGGGAGGAAAGCAAACGGCTGTTCCAAGAACTTGACATGAGCAGGAGGACTCTCAAGGTTCCCTCTATGGAACTCTCCGCGTGGAGAGTCAGTCTCACCATATCTTCTAGAGAAGCTATCACTAGCCTTATGAGAAATGAAAGCCTCATGACCGACAACCCGTGGCAAAACCCCCATACTCCCCTTCCTAACCACGACAGCCGGAGCCATCAAGGAGCCGAAATCGGCCTGACGCGCCGGATGTAACTGTTCAGTCCAAGCCTCCCAGTTAGCTCTGGCCTTTGAAATGGAGCGCATATGACGCGGATGACTGGGTGCTGTGGTGGAGGGGGAAGCTTCATCGTCGGAGGACATGTCACTTGCGTTGTCGGGGAGGAGGCCGGGGGCGCTGACGTCGGAGTTCATGGAGCCGCGGGTGGTGCGGATGGGAGCGTAGCGGGGGAGTTGGTGGGTTTGAGGGGGGAGAGAGAGATCTGATGGTCGGTGGGGACGACGGCTGGATAGCGGGGGAGCGGATTGGAGGGACATTTTTGGAGGGCTTTGGTTGTTTCGTGGTGATGTGGTGTAAGAGAAAGTTGTAAGTTGTAAGAAGAAGTTCTAATCTGAATGTGTATTGTAAAGAAAAAGAAAAGTAGAAATGATGAATGAACAAAAATCCAGAGTATACTTCGGAACTTGAAAATCTGGGAATCTCCATACTTGATATAAGAAAGTTTCCATAAACCCCCCCATGTGTTTTTTTTACCTCCCTTGACAATCCAAAGCCATAAAAACAAAAAAAAAATAAAAAGAAAAAAAGAAAAAAAAAAAACTAAAGAATAAATAAATCAATAAATTTAAATATCTAGCCCTTTAAATATCCCAATTTATAGTTCCCTAGCCACCAGCTTGCAGTGCCCTGGCCCCGGCCATCTTCGTCCCTTCTTTTGCCTCGTTAATGGAGATTTCGCGAACGCGCTGCTGACTGGATTGAACGGTGTAGATGGATGCATGTTACAAGTAACGGGAACCGAGCATTTGAGATATCGCGTCGTTTATTGACTTTGTTATGTTGACATATCCTACCGGCCGTTTTGTTTTTTGAAAGAAAGGAAAACAAGAGAGTTTACTCGTTTGCTCAGTCATTCTCACATCGGCACGTAAACTAGTTTGATTTCTTTTCTTTTTTGTTGTTCTTCCCCTAGACGGCCCTTTGGATTATGGGCTTTTAGATTTTGCACTGGCGTGGATTTTTTGACCTTTACCTCCCTTTTTACCAGTCACTTTGGCTTGCCTATTGTAGAATGTATTACTGTAGTATGTTGAACAGAGTTATTGGTGATATAGTGGGTTGATTATTGCCTTCTGAGAAGCCCTTGGCCCTTAATTGAGAAAGTGAAAGAGTGCATGAAGAATAGTCAATGTTATAGGCATGCAATGCAATGCATACTATACTACCTGCATCATGCGAACACATTGTCCATGTATTTGACTTGGTCAAGTTGTTTAAAACCCTACCACTAGTTTGTAGTAAAACTATACTTTCTATGATGAAACCTCGTAAGGAAAAAGAAAGTCAAAAGCCACGTTCTCTTTGTTCACAAGTGTCTCTTACATCTATACACTAGAAAAAACTACAAATCATCTTGTCTCCTTCGCTAAAAAACGCCAACTCCTTCTTATCATTGTTAGGGTTCTATTTCGCCAGGAAACCCCGAAAGTGTGACAAGCAAGCCAAGCGAGGTGGGATTAATACATATGCGATTATACCATGTGACTGAACGAATCAATCCATGTAACCAACGATTTCTGTTTGTTGTTGTTGTTGTTGTTGTTGTTGTTGTTGTTGTTGTTGTTGTTGTTGCTGATGGTTTGCCTCTTTAACTAGCTAGGAACACAAGTGTGCAGACATAAAAGATGTAGAAGAGACATTGTCTAGACTATGATTCCTTTTTTTTTTTCTAAAGGATGAGATTTTCAAACTTGTGGATTTGGGAAACGACGCGTCAGGTTGAACCAACAGGATCGTCTAAAGTAGTCACCAACAAACCGATGAGGTACACACATCCATATATCACGATGGAGAAAAGAAAAGAGGAAACCAAATATGGTGATTGAGCTATTGAGTTGATTTTCAAGCTCGGTGTATCTCTCACCATCACAGTAATCAGCGGCGCGAATACCTTTTTTCGACATGTCCCTTCTCGCCACTAACAAAGGCGCGTCAATCATGATCAACAAGGCTAAGGACTTGTATTGTACATCCCGATAGCGAACCTAGCAAGTTGTTTTTTTCTTGCCTCTTGGTTCTTTCTAGAATGGATGGCTATCACGGGTGGCTTGGGGGCTTAGAAGGTAGCGAGACGCGATGGTCTTTGACTTTGCGGCGGGGACAAGAGAACCGTGGGTTCATGAAGTGGCTACGATGAAGTGGCTACGGTGATGGCTTGATTTGTAGTTAGGAATGGAAGAGACACATGATGTCATGTGCGCTTAATGATTTGCGAGGTCACAATGTTTGGGTGGTTGTCATACATATGTCTCTATTGGTACATACATACATTTTACTAGCTAGGACTTGGTCGAGGTCGAGGAACCTAGCTAGTTCAACTTTACACACACAGCCGACTTGATTGATGGCTTGAGTGAATGCGCGGCATGCTAAAGTTCAAGCAAGCACGTAGCTTGGTATGTAGCGTAGCAAACACCATCCCATAAAGGTATAAGCCGCACCAAAACTAAAGCCAACATCCTACAAGAAGATCCGCCACATCACATACATACATATGTACTTTACAATTGACTAGTTGGTCACTTTCACAAAACTTACCCATCAATCGATTCCTAGTCATTCCATCCTCGACCACGATCGACTCAAACAAAACACATGACCAAACCAACACTACCAATCGGACTTGCCTCGCTCATCTCATCCCATCTTAAACATCCCCAGCCTAGAAAACCAACAGAAAATAAAAAACACTCAAAATCCACACATTCATTAAAAAAAACCAACCGCCCAAAATCTATACATCCCTACCAAAAAAAATACTTGATGTTGTTAACAAACAAACATCGTCAGTCAAGTCAAGTCCAGGTTCAAGTCATCAGCATTGCCTAATCGGGAAAATACCCAATTAGGAAAACGACATCAATGTATATGACAACAAGGGTTTGGGTATGTGATATACAACAACAACATTTTTTAACTTTGTACACGCATACATATATGGATGGATAGACTGAATAGAGGACTTTTGATGGGTTTATTGTGGTGGGTGAAAAGCCGATGAAGGGAGATGTTAGATACGGGAGAGTATGTATGTACAACGAGAAAGTCAGAAAGACGGGAATCTTGAGGGTATCGTACGGTACATTGTGGCGTGGTTTCTCGGGAGTTTTTTTTTCTTTCCAATTACTTGGTTACCTATGTATATCAACATGAATACAAGAAAGAAACCGAGGTGAATATCGCCAAGTCGGCACTTTAAAATATACCCACGATTTCAATCCCGCGTTCGATAAGCGTCTAGTCTATTTACATCAACCAACCAAATCCATCACAAAGTCAACAAATCAACCACACTTAAAAAAAAAAAACAAGAGGTTGTACAATACACACTCACTTAACTTTATCGTCACCTACCTACCCGCACGGTCAAAACAAAGAAGATCCCCGCCTTGCTAATCTACCAAGTACATACATACATAGTTATGTGCAGTCCCGGCGCTAGCCACATTCATCGGTGCTTTGACGTTATAATGACCGAGCCGGTAGACCGGGACGCGGGGTCGTTTGGGCTCCGTGGGTTTCGTGATGGATTATGGTCGGACCTTGTAGGATTTCTCGCGGGCTGGGTATTTTTTCTTTTCTTTTCTTTTGGAAGTTTGTTTGACGCGTCGTGAGGTTGGTTTTTGAATGCATTGGACTGGTTGATTGCTTTTTTTTTTTTTTTTTTTTTTTTTTTTTTTTTTTTTTTGCAACGGGTTTGTTGGTGGATAGGTTATATGTGATTCCTATTATGTTCGTCTCGTCACTGTACATACATGTGTTATGTACCTTTTAGGAATCCTTTGGATCATGAGAGTCACGGAATCACGGCTGATCGCCCCCAGGTGTAATCACAAAGTAACCCCCCTTCAAAAACCGACCTCATCACCGTGACATACACCACCGTTTATCACCATTCGTTTGATACTCCATAAGAAAAAAAAACTTCAAAGACTCCACTTCATCACATAAGCACCACCCACCAGAAAAAAAGCAACCCGGGATACACTTCGTCTCATCACCACAGCACAAGAAAACTGTCACCGCACAGTCATCCCTAAAAACTCATTGACTCTATAATTCTCATAACTTATTGTACCTTTTTCAGGATACAACCATCTTTCCTGCCTAGAAACTAACTAGGGAAATCCTTCCCCTTGCCTTGCCGTATATGCAGGATAACTTGGGAAAAAGATGGGGCGAATTTCACTTTGTAAATATATGTATGTATGTATACATTGCCCCC